>JADBJO010000027.1:675000-685000 GCA_016801955.1 Conus betulinus | reverse complement strand
CACGAGGTGCCCACATCAGAGCTGTTACCTCGCCATAGTCAGTTCCTAGTATAGTCTCTTTTCTTTAATGGAAGAACAGACATTTTTCAAAACACGCAATCACTGGTTAAAACCTTTCAGAAAATTTTAGATCAGATGAAAAATACGAATCTCACTCCGGAACTAAAGAAATCGCCTTCGGTGTAACGTCTCTTAACAGGGTTTTCATGGAGTCTGGTGCAAGGTTAAGTCAGGCATCACGTATGTCGCAACAGCCTATGAGAAATGTGTTATATGGCGAGTGGTTCATTACATGGAATTCGCCACGGAGCTTTCTCGTCTTCAAATAGGTACATGTGCGTGTGAAAAGAGTAGCCTGCGTGTAATCAGCACAGAACAGTTTGCTTTCCACAACCACCGGGTCCCCGTGAACTTGCCGACACCGAAAGGATTTTAGACCTAAACTCACCACGAACATAGACTCGGGATGGAGGTAGCCATGACAATAAAAAAGACACAAACAACATATCTTAATACTCTTAGTTCTGTTGTCGTTTCGTTTGGTTTGGTTTTAACGACGAATAAGAATGATGATGATGAAGATCGTGCTGTAGTGTATCATTTGCCTGGGGAGGGAATAGGGGATAGGAGGGATGTTATGAAGGTTGTTTTTGCTGTTTACGTTCCCCGGTTTATCATCCAGGGCGACGGCTGGTAGCAGGAGAGGGTCGTCCTGTATTTTCAAGGCAAATGCATGGTTTTAATGTGCTGTTGTTTGGGTGGACGGGTTGCGTGGATGGTTGTTTTTAAATTACTTGCCACGTTGGCTAGCACGTTCCTTTTGTGTGCATATCGTGTTCATTTCATAAGTAGTATTGTGAATTTAGCAGTGCTCATGAAGCACACCATCGGTTGTGAAAACGTCGGCGAGTTGGCAGAGTTCTGATCTTTATGTCATTTGTTAATGCCCATTTTAATGTGTTCTTCTGGTGGTATCAATTCAGTGCTGGGTGGGTCCTCACTCTCCACACCCCTGGGATAATTATTCCTGTCTGCCATATCACTTTTGACAGGTGTGGGCGTTTAACTTGAAATGTCGGTAGAACTAACAGTTTGATACGTATATACATTCAGTTTCATCTCGTGTCGCTGCAAAGCCACCCATGGTGTGACTGTTGGACTAGATGATACTGGGCTACTATTGTAGTCTGTCGATGAAGCTGGCCTGTTCGCTGCACATTCCTAGACTTCTATCGTTAGATAGATGTCGTCAAAAGTGAACACTTTCTCTCTCACGCACTTGAGAGTTCCTGATCTCAGCGAAGTGAACACAATGCTCGTACGATAAACAGATTGACACAAACTCCAAGGTCAAGTGCCTGTCTCGCAACGTGGGAAACAGATTCAAGGCTAGGCCACAACTTGAAGAAGCATGCACAGGATCGTTGCACACGTTGCTTGATCTTTTATCTGAATGTGCCCTGTTGTCCGGTACTTTTGCTTTTCTCGGGTTTATAGCTTTCCAAGAAGTCATCGACGATAACTAATCTTAAGTCTCTGTAGTTGGATAGGTGGTCCATTGAGGGGCAAGACAGACACACCTTTGTATCGCATGATGTTCGAGTATTGTTTACTGATTGTTTTCTTTCTCGAGTGACAGCAATCTACCGAAAGGGACGGACAAGTCAGGCTTCTAGTCATATTCCACCACCCCGTAAACAGATAAGTCAGAGGGGCAGATGCACGAACGACAGTTGTTGCTAAGTTTCAGTTTCATCAAAGAGATATCACTGCGTACGGACTAGTCCATAAACGCTTCTCACTTTCGCTAAACTTCAAGACCACGTTGCGCATGATTTAAAGCTGATGGATAAACGAATTAATGATTATGCTGAAAGGATGATTTTGCTAAGAATTGATAATGGCATGACATTTGGCAGTTGGAAAGCCATGACGCCCCGTCCGCGTCCCATCTTCTCATCAAGTTACCTGATGCATGCTAGGAACGTTTGTGGTTTTCATGATCTGCCTAATGGTGGCATAGGTTATAGGATTTTTTTAAGTGCATGTTTGATCCTGTGCGTCCATATAGGTTTTAACAGATCTGCTGAAATGTTGATCTGAGAGGTGGGGAAATCCGGCTCCTCTCTTCATCCACTAGGCATTGATCAGTCCCAAACAAACAAAATCCAGTCCAGTCTCCGACTTCCGATTAGATAGAAGTACCCGTAAATTAAAGGTACAAAGTAGATACAGACAATTTGTGAAGCAAGGAATCCAGAAGCTCAGACCAGCAGAGCGGTAGCTGTCACGGTCCGCTATCACTATCACTTGTTTCAGATCAAAACCGTTCGGGGTCCGATGCATATCTCAAACAATAGGAGACTCTGTATCCATATAGGAAGTCTGAGAATAAAACGTGTGGCTCAAAATTCTCCCACGTCAGTGAAGAACCGTTTTTGAATGTGTTTGTGGTTATATCATTAAGAAAAGTAATTAGGAGGAGAGAGGGTGATCTTTGTGGTTCCCTGGCCTGTTCTCAAAAAGATCAGAGGTAACCTGATTCAAGTTAGGTCATTACTAAAGCCATCAGGGTGTAAGTTATTCATGCAATGCCTCTGAAATGTCAGAGGTAAGACTGATTAATAAAAACCTTATTAAAATGCTATAAGTTAGGCTACTTCATTCAGCGTCATTAAAATAAGAGAGATAAAGCTGATTCTTGCAGTGTCATTGAAATATCAGAGATAGAGCGGAATTGTACAATGCTGTTCAGAAAATCAGAGATAGAGCTGATCCATCCAGCGCCATTAAAACACACAGAAAAGGCTATTTCCTGCACGCAACATTTTTTAAGGAGGAAAAGCTGATTGATGCAACGTCTTTTGTTTCAAACCAAGAAAAACTGTTTATTTTATGTGTATTATCTACTGGTCACAGACACAATCATGCAAAATACTCCACTGGGGACGCCATAGGCCTTCTAAGTTTATTAAAAAGATATATATATATATATATATATATATATATATATATATATATATATATATATATATATATACGTAATACGTGCCTTCTGGAAGTTATATGCATATAATTTCCTTTTTTTTTTTTTTTTTTTTTTTTTTTTTTTTTTTTTAGTTCGTGTCTTTGACTCTGACTTTTCCTTGATATTTCTTAACTGCCGTCCACTGTTTTCCTACGTTTGTGGTTTGTTCATCTATCTGTCCGGAAAGTCTTCAAACTTTTTTTGTGGGGAGGTTTTACCATTTATAAATGGCCAGCCTTCTTTTGTAAAATTAGTGACTGGCTAGAGAGATTGTACAAACTGTCAGTTCTGCAGGGTCTGTTTGACCATATGGTTTTACACACACACACACACACACACACACACACACACACACACACACACACACACACACACACACACACACACTTAAACGTGTGTGTTAGTGTGTCTGTGTTTGTGTGTGTGTGTTAGTGTGTGTGTGTGTGTGCGTGTGTGTGTGTGTGTGTGTGTGTGTGTGTGTGTGTGTGTGTGTGTGTGTGTGTGTTTCCTGTTTCACTATTTTGTTTATTTGTGAGTGATGAATCAAGCAAAATGACTTGCGCCTTCAGCGTGGTCTGGTTTTATTTTCAATAAAGGCGTCAAGATTATTAGTCATCATATAACGAATTTGTCGCAAATATATGTCGACAGTTACGCTGTGTTCATGTATTGTTTGCAAGACGAAAGTTTGTTTCCTGTTTTAAGTTATCCCAGGAAGGACACTGGCCGGTTGTCTTGGCTATAATGAAACAAACTTGACACTTTCATTCGGCGTCCTTCAACTCACTCTCTCCACAGACAAAAACACTTCGAAGTGAAACCGGACTTGTCAAAGATAAGGGAGTGGTTGTTGACCTTTCTGTTGATAAGGTGTAGCCAAGACAGACCTCCATATGGCAATTTCCTGTAGATCGTTGACTGAAGTTGCCGTTTCAAAAGAGTGTCTGTCTGATTTGAGCATTCTCTGCAAATTCACTTAGAGAGACAGCGAGTCTCAAAACACACCCTTCTATTCCCTTACAAAGAATGCTGACACATGATTCGGTCGTGCAAGATACTGATACAAAGTTTGTTGTTGTCGTGTTATAGATGTGCGAAAGGGTGATAGGGTTGTTTGTTTACACAGTATGCGCAAGAATACTCAACCTATGATAGAGGGTGGAAAGGGGAAACGGATAGGGAAAGAATATACAAATTCTTACTGCGTCCACATGTACGCGATTATTGCCACTAAAAGAGTAAAAGCTCGGACAGGCCACTGTGGCGCAGTTATAAACGTCAGGGACTTTGCGTGATAGGAGGTCGTGGGATCACTTCCCATCACAGGCAATTACTTATGGGATTCTTCGACCCTGATCTCCTCCTAGGCTCCGACCTGGAGCTGAATGCACTATGGACTGAAACGGGAGGACTGGAGTCACACAGTCGATTGAGTTTAATCGATTTAAATATTTCTTGGGCTTGGTTGACAGCAGGTTTTAATATGAACTGAAATGTTGTCAATTAAAACCTGACCAGAATTGAACTCCATAGTATCATTTTCGTCATTCTCATCCTCATTGATCATCATAAAATGTCTCAAATTCTGTTGTCCACGGAAGATGATAGGGAGGGGGTTGGGGGAGAATGAAACGCGCCTACCTTGCTTAACTGGTCGAGACACATTCTGGCACATTCAGCACTTACAACATGAATTTTGTATTGCGTAGTAAAATTCGGAGAAAAGTCGCTGCTTAACTTAGGCGGAAGAAAGAAAGGACCCCCCTCCCCCCCCCCCCCCCCCCCCCCCCCCCCCCCCCCCCCCCCCCCCCCCCCCCCCCCCCCCCCCCCCCCCCCCCCCCCCCCCCCGAAAATTAAAGAAAGAAAATGGGGAAAAAATGGGAAAGAGAAGAAAAAAAAGTAACAATAACAGCTGGCGGTTCAGCTCGCTCTCTTGTCGCTATTCAAGTTAAGATTTACGTTCTATCGGGCTGAGACTTTCAATGACAAGTTTTTCTCACACCGATCTGTGGGTAGTAGAAGAATCCGCAGCGCTTTTGCTCGGGCGGCTGGATGTGTTCGGCGGTGTGGGTTATGTAAGGCTGAAGTAGTTCGAATCTTGTATGTCATTCCGGTCGGGCGGTGAGTGTCCTCGTGCCGCCCGTTTCCAATTCCCTTCTTCCTCACAATTGTTACCAAGTCCTCAAGGTCAATTGTCCGCGTCAGAGAATAAGAATGGTTCGGACTTCGTCCTGTGCCCTATGGGTCTTTCCTAGGACTGTCCTTTGCCTCTTCTTCGTCTTTTTTTCAGTCCTGCCCCCCCCCCCCCCCCCCCCCCCCCCCCCCCTTTTGGAAGACAGGGGAACGCTCTCTTTTGGTCGTCTGTTCGTTTGCATGCTCATTAGTCCCGCTCTCGGACTGCAAGCCCAGCTTCTCATTACTCTCCCAGAGTATCTCTCCGCAAACATTCCCCCTCACAATCTTGGCCTGGCTTTGGGGTCCATTCGGAATACAAGCCATTGCTCCTGACCCAGTGTCAGTCGAACGGAATATAGGCTATTGCTACCGACTCCATGTCATTCTGATTCTTCCTCATTTGCGCCAGTTCTCAGTATTGTTTTAATATGAGCCTTTTTGGTCACAGTGAGCAACCGTACATCGCTCTGTTACTTCGTGCTTCATTTCGGAGAGATTTCTATTCTGAACTTAATGTGAGGTCTGTGTGCCTGCCACAGTCGAGGCTTGGCTCCTCGGGAACTTTACGTCGGTTGCGTTTCAGTGTCAGTGGGGGCTCAAGGTTGTATGTGGGCCATTTCCGTGGCAGTCTGTCAGCTCCTACCACCTTCTGTGGTTTTATATCTCTTCGTTTGTTTTGTCTTGCCATTGGAGTGGGACGCGCTTCTTTGCTCATTTCCTACGATCGAGACGTAGCTTCTGTGTTTAGTGAAGTATCGGTTGTTCGTGTTAGGTTACAAGGTGTAAGGAGTATGTGAAAGCTCTTCCATTTCGTTGTTGGCCTTAGCATACTGCGCTTGGTTGGCGAGAGCTAGTTTGGGTTGTTGGATGGCAAGGGCACGGGGCATGTGGTTCTCTGCCCACACGACCTGTTTTTCGGACCTGACATTCTTGATAGGTGGCTGTGTGCTTTTTTTTTTTTTTCGTGTATGCAGTGTCGAACCCTTGAGGTGCATTTTTTTTTTTTTTTGCGACAGTGACCGTTCTGGCTAGATGTGGAGCTAGTCTCCATTTTGCGACAGCATTGTTTTGTGAAGTGGCCGGTTTCATAGCACTTGTAGCAGCGCCTCATGTTGAACACAGAAACGGTCACGTCAAATTTCTGGTGTTGATGACCATCAGCGTGGGAAGTGTGGTTGCCTCAAAGATGACACTGAATGCCGGCGCACCGTCTTTGAAGGTCAATCTCAGGTGGCTGATCAGATCTTGAAATCCGCCCTTCTGTTATATTGTAGGATGAGTTCCACGCGCTGTAAGAACTCGTTGACAGAAATGTGGCGAGGGATGTAGGGCACGACAAGGTCTACTGTTGGTACTGTAATGCTGCAGCTTACTCTGGCATCCTCCAGTTCAGTGGCTTGTAGGAGACGCGTCTACTGTAACTGCCTCTCACAGCCAGCTACTATTCTTTTAGATTCAAATGGCCAATGGAAGGAACTGCTCACATCACTTCCTTGAGAAGATCAGCGATTTTCCAATCAAGGGATCGGACAGTGGTTGTTCTTGCCTTTATTGTTTTTTCTTTGCCTCTGTGGTCACTGAATGGTCAACACAAGCTGAATTTTCTTGGCGCGGAGACACGTTTCCCATAATTATGGTCTGCGCACTGAACCGAGCCGATATTGTTGGATCCATTTGCCTGTTTAGAGCTGTGTCCAGCATCCATGTCAATTTCGCTTTGGATCTGTCTGTCCACAGATTTATCTGTCTTGGGTTCTTAGTGACCAGAGAGAGAAGGAGTGCTTGTCTTTTTTATGGCAACAGACTTGCCAGTCAACACATTTTTCCTCTGGAGGTAATGGTATGAATGATGACAGCGGGGAGTCACTCGTGGCACGTTTCCTTATGCTTGTTAGGGCCATCACAAAGAGCCTGCGTGGCAGCCCTTACTCCTTTTGAAGGATGTCAAGTTTAGGTCCATTCGTTCAAGAGTCTGCATGATGATTCACAACAGCGACATGGGCTGTATCTCCTCGGGAGGATGTAGCTGGGGGGGGGGGGGGGGGGGGGGGGGGGGGGGGGGGGGGGGGTTCCACCACACCGCCTGTGTAATGGATAGAGCCTTCCTTGTGGGCGTTTTGGATCTCAGACACGCAGGCGCCTGCTTTTCATTCACTATGCCCGTGGCAGAATTCTTCATTTTTTTCTAGCTCGCTGTATATGAGTTAAAGAGAGAGCTCGTGACAGCCAATGTTTGTCATCTGTGCATTTCAGCTGATATCTCTGGAGTCACATTTGAAGACTGAGACAGCCGGTTCGATCCCGAGTAAGATTTTTCAAACACTGTTCCCTGTCACGGCAGTGCATATGCATGGAATTACAGTCAGTTAAAATCTATTTGTTTTAACCGGCTGTCTGTATGTCTATGTGTAACAAAAACTTGAAAACAGCTTGACAGATTATGATAAAACTTGACAGGTTGGTCCATTAAGCAAATGACAAATAAGTGATTATTATTCGATATTCCACAGAAGAATTCACAAACTATTTTAACGGGGAAAAAAACGGACCTTTTCTTCATAAAAAACATAGTGATCTGGACTATTCACCGATCGTATAAGTGTCAGACAATGAAAATTGGTAACTATGCAGACTCCAGAATTTGTAATGGCGGACAAAAAGACACACAAAGTTAGTAATAAGTATTCAAGACGTTCAAGACGTTTGTATATAATTCATAACCTCTGTATTTCAAACGATTATGTTACAAAGGCAGTTTGGCGTTTGCAGGGTATGGGCTACATCAAATGCTATAAAAGCCCGTTTGTGTTATATTTTCACCTGATCCAGCCGCGCATCGTACCGGTTAACCAAGCAGCAGGTTCACACGCATTCTTTGGCGACGGTGTCGCAGCGCGCAATGTTTGCTTCCTAATCGGGGGTTCGTTTTCCCGTGCCTGTTTCACGGAGGTGGAAGGAAAAAGGGGGGAAGATTGTGGCAGGTGGGCGGTGGGGATCCGTCGTGAGAAGACGACATTAATGTCAGCACATGTTTGTTTGATGCTGGGGACCGTTACGAACTAATGGCTGTGAGAGCCACCCTCCAGTGACATGCAGGGCCAGGGCTTTCTTTTCGCTGTCACACCGCATCCCACCCTTTCCCCTCCTCGGATTTTTTTTTTCCCTCCTTGTTTGTCTCTCGCACAATCGATTGCACGGGTCATCTTAACGCTTCTCCAAAGCGAACTACAAAAGCAGCAGAAAAATTATATCACCCGTTGCTCTCAGTTTACACACACACACACACACACACACACACACACACACACACACACACACACACAGGCGCGCGCGCACGCACGCACGCACGCACGCACGCACACACACACACGTATACACACTCGCGCGCGCACTTGCAGGCAAGCTCGCAGACACATGCGCACACACTCGCGCGTGCACGTGCAGGCACGCTCGCAGACACATGCGGACACACTCGCGTGCCCACGCGCAGGTACGCATGCACATACACACACACACACACACACACACACACACACACACACACACACACACTCATATACACATACATGCACGCACTCGCGAACACGCACGATCAAGTGCATGCGTGCACACACCTCTTTCCGAAACGAAGAGAGAGAAAAAAAATGCCGAAACAATAAAAAGATAGGAATGTCTTTATGATTCGATTGTATAATGTATGCTTGCATTTCATTGGCATTGTCTTTCATCCGACGTTCTGCCATTTTGTCTTACTTTGTTTACTTTGTTTAGCATGTGCGTGTAATCTCACAAATTTGTAAACACCTCCAAAATAAAAGATTCATTCTTTCGATTATTTTTTGTGTGTCTCATGTTGTGTGCCACCTCAGCGGAATTTTACACCCATGCTGCCCATTCTGGTCCCTCCCACAGTCCCGGCATCGGCAATTCACAGGGAGCGGTCAATGTCATATCGTCATGAGGCAACCCACCAGAGGAGACTCTGTTGTCGAATCAGTTCGGTGGTGTTCAGTGGCGCCTGTTCTGATCCAACATACGCAAGACACCACTACTAAAGCACTTACTGTCTTACTGACAATAATTGCTTAGTCGCGATCCGGCGTGCGTGAGCTCTCCCTTCGGAGGCGCCACCACATCCGTCCTGCGACAGTCTCCATGACTTTGCCAATACCGGTAACCCCGACAGAACCAAACCGAAGCCATAGACGTGGAGAGGCAATTGAAAGTGAGGTCACTGTGCGAGGAAGACATGGAGGGCCACAGAATTTGAGACATTTTTTCATGCTGATCGATGAAAATGATGATGATGATGATGATGATGATGATGATGATGATGATGATGATGATGATGATGATGATGATGACGACGACGAAGATGATATTTGGGATTTCTATATTGGTCTGACACGGTATGCAGGGCTGTACTCTACGCTTATTTTCATTCTGAGAGTGTTTGTCGGTAATTTGACCACTCTCATAGACGCATGCATAAAGTGGATGAAACTCGACTGTGTGATCCCAGTCTTCCCAGTTCAGCCCAAAGCAAAACCCATCTCGGGGTAGGAGCCGGTAGGGGCAGAAAAAGCCGTAAAAAGGCAACGATGTGACAAGGACAGTTAAATTTTAGTGACCGCGGTAGGACCAGAACAATGAGATGACAATGACCTTTTTTTTTTTTTTTTACATTAGCAGAGAAGCACCTGTTTTTTTTTCTGTTTGCTCCTTTGTTTTGTTTTGCAATGTTTTATTTTGTTTAACATCCTTTTTTCGGCTCTTTTAAAAGTTTAAACTTCTCAA
>JADBJO010000027.1:667500-670000 GCA_016801955.1 Conus betulinus | reverse complement strand
AGCTGACTATAGATTATATCATAAGAGTATGGTTTTGAACTCTTTGAATAACGATAGCTATTATATGCATTTTGATTATTTTCCGACGGTTGCTTTGAATTATTAAAGTTTGACTCCTCTGGTCAACGGGCAACCTAGACAAATGTGTGCGAGTCAAGTGTCAACAAGACCCACGCCAGGCGCACAGGCTGAAAAGAAAATTCGGAAAACTACGATGAAAGTAAAAATAACTGAAGGAATGTACCAACCTGATACATGGTAAGCGACATTCATCCATGGGGCTACTAAATCCAACGAATATAATCAACACAAGTCCAACACCACATGAACACGACCACAGAAGAACACACACTGTGTCAAAGGTTAGCATGGCAGCTATTGTGATAGACCCAAGATTCGGGGTTTACCTTTGCATTTAAGAGGGGGCGATAGTCTATTTTTGCGCATGCGTAAATGAAGTAAACAAAAGATGCTTTAAAATAGTACGGTTTTCCGGAGAATTATACCACGTAGGGAAGAAAGGCCTTTACTGTATATGTGAACGATATTACGATGAGGGAAATGGAATAGAAAACATGTGTTTTGTATGCTAGTATCAACAGTATTAACATTATGAGTTTTAAAAACAATGATGTTTATACCTACTTTACGCTCATAAGGAAGAACGTACTAAGAAGTATTAATGTATAATTAAGATAGAAGTCTGCATGTACATACTGTCATGGAAGAATGTTTGGTTGCAGTCATGGTAAATTTTGTTCTAATTATATAAAATTGATTGACTTTTTGTTGCGTACTCATGTGAATAGGCAGATGGCCTCACATTAAAGTCACGACTCTCTCTCTCTCTCTCTCTCTCTCTCTCTCTCTCTCTCTCTCTCTCTCTCTCTCCCTCCCCTTTTTTTTTTCTTTTCTCAAATACACACGCACGCATATACATGCGCGCACGCGCGCGCGCGCGCGCGCGCGCGCGCGCACACACCACACACACACACACACACACACACACACACACACACACACACACACACACACACACACACGTGTGGAGGTGGGAAAAAAGTTATGTCGTAGAAATAACACAAAAGAATTGACTTCAAATTCAAGTAGAACAGAAAGCCCGCTTTGAATGGGAAGAAGTTGTGCTGTCGCGTCATTTGCGCTTCATCTGTGAGAGAAGTAACGAACATACCAGATCTATGCCTCGGCCACGATTTATGCACTCCGCAATCAGATAATAGTCGTGATCGTTCAATTGTATTCAAGCCTGAAGGGTTGCCTTTGACTGATTCATGACATGCGTGTAAAGATGTCCGCCTCCTCTCTCTCTCTCTCTCTCTCTCTCTCTCTCTCTCTCTCTCTCTCTCTCTCTCTCTCTCTCTCTCTCTCTCTCTCCGTCCATCCGTCCGTCCGTCCGTCCGTCCGTCCGTCTGTCTGTCTGTCTGTCTCTCTCTCTCTCTCTCTCTCTCTCTCTCTCTCTCTCTCTCTCTCTCTCTCTCTCTCTCTTTGTGCGTGCGCTTGCGCGCGCGCGCGCGTGTAGTGTGTGTGTGTGTGTGTGTGTGTGTGTGTGTGTGTGTGTGTGTGTGTGTGTTTTGAAGGACGGACAACGGGAGGGAGAAGGGGGCATGCGCATCTAAATGTATTTCAGTAAGTACTTTCACAATATTGCTGTAGCTTTGTTGCTGAGAAGCTGATTAGAGATTACAGGTTTGTTCGTGGGGTCAGTAACTACAGGTTTGTTTGTAGGGTCAATAATTACAGGGTTGTTTGTAGGGCCAGTAACTACAGGTTTGTTTGTCGGGTCAATAATTACAGGGTTGTTTGTAGGGCCGGTAACTACAGGTTTGTTTGTAGGGTCAATAATCACAGGTTTGTTGGTAGGGCCAGTCACTACATGTTTGTAGGGTAAGTAACTACAGGTTTGTTCGTGGGGATAATTACAGGGATGTTTGTAGAGTCAGTAACTACAGGTTTGTAGGGTCAATTATTACAGGGTTGTTTGTAGGGTCAGTAATTACAGGCTTGTACTGTCAGTAACTACAGGTTTGTTTGTAGGGTCAGTAACTACAGGTTTGTTTGTAAGGTCAGTAATTACAGGGTTGTTTGTAGGGCCAGTGACTACAGGTTTGTTTGTAGGGTTAATGATCACAGGGTCGTTTGTAGGGATAGTAACTTCAGGTTTGCTTGTCGGGTCAATAATTACAGGGAATGTTTGCAGGGCCATGACTACAGGTTTGTTTGTCGGGTCAATAATTACAGGGAATGTTTGCAGGGCCATGACTACAGGTTTGTTTTGTAGGGTCAGTAATTACAGGGTATGTTTGCAGGGCCATGACTACAGGTTTGTTTGTAGGGTCAATAATTACAGGGTTGTTTATAGGGTCAGTAACTTCAGGTTTATTTGTCGGGTCAATAATTACAGGGTTTGTTTGTAGGGCCAGTGACGACAGGTTTGTTTGCAGGGTCAATAATTACAGGGTTGTTTGTAGGTCAGTAACTT
>JADBJO010000027.1:660000-665000 GCA_016801955.1 Conus betulinus | reverse complement strand
TTCAGAGAAACACAATAAGCTGCCTGTTTCAGGGGCGAACAGTCGTACATATTACATCGCTGTGCCTATTCTCCGCGAACGAAGATAGCCTGCAGTGTTTTCACGAGGCTTCTTGAAGACAATAAAAAACGGATCTGGATAATGAGTGTGGAGACCGACATGCACAAACAGCCTGAAGGTATCTAAATGGAATGCAGTCACCAGACACAGTGTCATAAGGCAGGGGTCTGGCAGAGAGAGAGAGAGAGAGAGAGAGAGAGAGAGAGAGAGAGAGAGAGAGAGAGTCTGAAAAACAAGAGAGAGAGAGTCTGAAAAACAAGAGAGAGAGAGAGATTTGAAGTCAAGAACTCAAGAATTTTACTTTTTACTCATTTCACAAAGGATAATATGTCATGTCAATAAATGAAAAAAAAACCACTTGAATATAAGATGTATTATTAAGACTACCCTACCACATGTATGAAACACCACAATGATTTTAATGTAAAAACAATAACGTCTTTTTCCCAACCCCCTTTTCTTTTCAAGCACGAAAACGCACAAAATCGGCATGAACTTTAGGTAAATGTCGTGTAATGATAAAGCGAGAAAAAAAACTCACCCCCACACCTTAACCTTTATGCCCGCACGTACTCACCACTCACCTGTTGCCATTACCTTTTTCCACTCACCACTTGAAATTTTGAAAAGAAAAAAACGAGTTGCCCAGAAAGTATTACACAGGTATTATTTAGTATTTGTGAAATATTTCCAGTTCCTTCCATATTTGTTTCATGTTCTCAGCGAATGCTCAAGCCTTTTTTTTTTTTTTACCAGACGTGGGATACTCGTAAACATATAGCCTTCCTAACTACAACAACACAACCACAAAACAAGCAAGCAAGCGCGCGCGTGTGTGTGTATGTGTGTGTGTGAGAGAGAGAGAGAGAGAGAGAGAGAGAGAGAGAGAGAGAGAGAGAGAGAGACAGACACACAGAGAGAGAGAGAGAGAGAGAGAGAGAGAGAGAGTGTTCGCGTGCAGGCGTGTTTACGTAGGCCCTATAATGATAATGATGATGATGATAATGATGAGGAAAGTAATGATTATGAATTATGAAGATAATCATATTTTCATTGGTTTATTAATGTCTGGTCTTAGATTCTGAGCGCATCTATGCATGCACATACAAGCATTCAAGTTTCATGTCCCATTGTTGCACTTGACTGTAAGTTCGGTATAACAAAGATTTATACACACATGCATGTGTGTGTGTGTGTGTGTGTGTGTGTGTGTGTGTGTGTGTGTGTGTGTGTGTGTGTGTGTGCGTGCGTGCGTGCGTGTGTGTGTGTGTGTGTTTGTGTGTGTGACAGAAAGAAATAGTCACAGAGAGAGAGAGAGAGAGAGTACATCCACACGGTTCGGCCCGTACGTAAATACGTTCTATTTGACATGTATCGAGTACAACACCTGAGGATGAATTAGAGGACGTTGTTTTCCCTCAGATGCTTTCCATACGAACCTCCAGCCCTTTCATTAGCCAAACTGACCAGCCGTGTCTGGCCTGTGTAGCAATACAGCGGGTTGGATCAAACAGGTATGATATTAGAAATGCATCTATGGCCGTTTCCACACGACTACATACACCACAGCACCTCTAATAAAAAATAGTAGCAAACAACACGAGCAGCAACATCGATGCTGCGTGTGCTTGTGTGATTGTCCGTGCGTGCGTGCGTGCGTGTGTGTGTGTGTGTGTGTGTGTGTGCGCGCGCGTGCGTGCGCGCGTGAGTGTGTATGTGTGTGTAAGCTTATGTGGCTTGTGTGTGCGTGCTTGCGTGAGTATGTGAGCATGAAAGAGAGAGGGGACTGTGGCCCCAATACATTATTGAGTGACGCGCCGGTGAGCGAGGGAGTGGAGGTGAAAAGGAGGAGGCGGAGAGAACACACAGAGACAAAGAAAAGGAGAAAGGGAATGCATAGTGAGAGCGTGAGACAGAGGATGGGTGGATGAATTGATGGGAATGGAGAGTCGATAGGAGAGGGAAAGGGAGAGTGGGGAAGAAGAGTGAGACAGAGAAGAGAGCACACACACACACACACACACACACACACACACACACAGGATGACGGGGGTTAAGAAAAAAGACAAGGTGTAAACGCTCAAAGCAAACAAAGCCTTCCGTGAATAGGAAAACAGAGAGAGTATTGTGTGCGCGAGAGAAACAAAATTTAGAAACACAAAGAGAACGAAAATAAAGAGGGGAAAAACGGAAACAATATTGAGAAAAGGAGCAAAGATGGGACCAAAAAGATTAGTGGAAAGGAAAGAAGAAATAAAATTAGAAAACAAAGAGAAAAGAAAAGGGGGTGGGAATCTCTCTCTCTCTCTCTCTCTCTCTCTCTCTCTCTCTCTCTCTCTCTCTCTCTGTTTGCCATTGACTACGCGTGAATCATTACATAATATCATCATCATCATCATCGTCGTCATCTTCATAAGAAGAAGAAGAAGAAACGAAGCGTTAGAAGATCTCTTGTGTTTTTAATGGCTTTGATGCAATATTGTCATATCATTTAAATTATATTTGGCTCATAAAGACGCACACACACACACACACACACACACACACACACACACACACACACACACACACCAGTATACTTATTCCTTGCCGGCTCCTTTTTCATAGTAGGGATAGTCTTCTCGTGGAAGACGAGGTCAGTTCGCGAGATGATCTGTAACCCTATTCTTCAACAGCATCTCTTTCCCTCTCTTCGCTTTTCTTTCTGTCCTTGCTCGTATATTTCGTGTATCACCTTGCATCCCCCCCCCCCCCCCCCGGCACGGATAAATGTTCGTCCATTAACATTAACATATTGACACTTCAAGACATCTAGTCTACAGTGATTGGCTACTTACTGTGTATTTACGTAGTTACGACAGTCGATTTTCTTCGTTGCGTTTTGGTTTTCTTTCTTTCTTTCTTTCTTTCTTTCCTTCTTTCTTCCTTTCTTCTTTCCTTTCTTTCTTTTCTTCTTTCTTCCTTCCTTCCTTTCTTTCCCTCTTTCTTTCTTCCTTCCTTTAATCGTTTCTTTCTTTTTGTTTCTCTTTCCTTCATCCATTCATTCTTTCTTTCTTCTTTCTCTCCTCCTCCTTTCCTTCTTCGTTAAAAAAAAATCCGATACAGAAGAGTAGTGTCACTAACTACACCAAGCATTAGCACGTAAATAAACGTTATGCTGTGAATCAAAATCCAGAATAATAAAGTCCGTCAGATAATGTCCATTAATAATAGGGGAAAAAAAAGACTTGCATGGTACGTGAGAGTTGTTAAATAAAAAAAAGAGGTGGGGGGGGGGAGATGAAAAAAATTAAAAGAAGTGGGAGCTTGGAGAAACACACACGCACCACATACACACACGCGCACGCACTCAAACATACACAAACGCGCGCGCGCGGAAACACAGATACACACACACACACACACACGCGCGCGCGCGCGCGCGCGCGCGCGCGCGCGCGTGCAAAGAAATTAAGAAGACATTCTATCGCTCCATGGATTGTATACAACTGAGGCATATAGAAAGCAAAACGTTCAGGATTGTTTTTTATTTCATAAGGCTTTAATCGTTTTTTTTTCCCTTTAAAAACAGAAGAAGAAGAAAAGAAAAAAAGAAAGACAGAAAGAAAGAAAGGGGGAAAAAAAGACAAAAAGCTTGAAGGAATCATTTATTATTTTCGAAATCCCCTATTTGATTTAGTCATTCTTCACATCACGTCACGTTGGCAAACTGACGTGCCGTAGCAGAAACTCGACCTCTGTTAGTGTCGTTCGTGTCTGTTGGATGAAATGATCTATTGACAGTGTACCGATTGATCAGAACATAAACAAGGCATGTTTGGTTATCCAATTCTCAGTCGTGTAATTTAACGTCTGTATGCCCACCTATAAACACAGCTGTGATTCATTGATCAGTCAGAGTTGTACACACACACACACACACACGCACCCACACACAAAACACACACACACACACACACATGTACGCACGCGCGCGTGCGCACACACACACACACACACACACACACACACACTTCAGCCTTGATGTGGTCTTTGTGATTATCGGGAATATAAACAGACGACATGGCATCACTTGACCCGCTCACCAGTCATTCATTTGCTCACTTACTCGCAAACCACGTGCACAAAATGAAATGCCGAAGTCTAACAAAAACTAAGTGTTGATGCTGCTTTTATTTTTGTCGTTTATGAACTCGGTCGTGTGGAGCGTAGTAGAACGGTCCGTCTGAAGTCACAGGAAAGCGAAAAGCTGTGTACACCGTGAAACAGACCGCAGCGTTTCTGAGACCAAACCTATAGACAAACAAGCACTCAAAACAAAATGCATATCAACGCTTTCCTACAAAAACAGACGAGTGGGTTTTCGACAGATACGTTTTCTTCGGATGTCACAATAACAGACATCAGCAAGTGCAGCTTAACAATTCTTCAGTCATTATACTAATGACTTGAGAAAGATTTGAACTTTTAGAAAAAAAAATGAAGATGAAGAAAATGGGGGAAATATATTATAAATAATAAGAAACCCTTCACTAGCTGCCTGAGAGAATTATCGTAATCCCTCTCGAAGGCAGATCTATTTGTATTGCCTGCTCCTAGGCCTTTCGTCCGCTGGATCGGACTCATCAGGGAGACACGGCTGATTGTGGCTGTGCTCCTGGTGTCAAATAGAGACACACCACAGTCCATAATTCTGTGGTGTTCTCACCACCAAGGGTTCAAAAGAGAATCCAACAGCACCCCCAAAGCAGCCAGCGAAGGATAGTAAATGGAATAAAGTGAAAGTGTGGAGAGGAAAAAAGTTGCTGAAAAACTAAAGGCATTATGCAAACAATGTAAAATGTAAGGGGCAATCTTTGAGCCTTTGCTTTTCTTTTTAAACATGATTATTAAAGAGGACGAAGATGGTTCAAATTGTTGTTGTCTCGTTCGTTCATGAC
>JADBJO010000027.1:647500-655000 GCA_016801955.1 Conus betulinus | reverse complement strand
TTTATATTTTATGTGCTTCATTTGATAAGAGACATTACGAACAATGAAAGTCATCACGTAAACCAAAGGCAAAGTCAACGATGATGACTCTGGTTTCGCTAAGCTTAGCTGAGTTTTCGTTGTGAATAAGTTTAATCAATCAGTTTGGTTTCAACAAGTCTCTGTGTACATTTAGTTTATCCAAAGCTTAACTTAGGGTAGGCTGATTCATGTTCCTAACATGACCAGCAACAGTGACCAGCTGTATTAAATTCCTAAATTAAGTGTGTGTGTATGTGTGTGTGTGTGTGTGTGTGTGTGTGTGTGTGTGTGTGTGTGTGTGTGTGTGTGTGTGTGAGAGAGAGAGAGAGAGAGAGAGAGAGAGAGAGAGAGAAATCATGTAATTGTCAGTCCCTTATTTTATTTACTTCTTTTTTCCAACGATAAAACAAAAAACCCATTATTACCATATTCAAAGGAACACGAATCAAGAAAGATGTTCTTATAAGACCCACATCGCTCTTTTCCCCCAGATAGAACACGTAACATTGCACCGAATTTGTCGAGGCGCACAACTCGAGTGCCTGTGTCTGTCGGTTCAAAGTCGATCAGCGACGATGAGTCAGATCAACAAGGCGTACTCCGTTCGTGATCACGAACTGGGTCTTCCGCTCCACAACGCAGACAAACAGACAGACAGACAGACACTGTCACTCCCCTTACATTATCGGCTCTGCCCGTACTGTGACTTTGGAGACATTATGTAATGGAGCAATGGCAACTCCCGCATACGACGTGTTCGTCTAGCCAACGACAGCAGTCAGGGTTCGAGTCTTTGGTTGGGAAGAATTTTTCGAGCATGAAAATTCCTGGGAGATGTACCAATTATGGGAATATTCTATTCATTCTGTTTTTCGCCCCCATTCACCCGTCCTTCCTCTCATTACTATTATTTTGACGAGAGAGAGAGAGAGACAGACAGACAGACAGACAGACAGACAGATGTACATCCGTCTCACATTTATTGATATTCCTGACATAAGTTTTTAGCACATTTCTCAAAACCTACAATCTGACACAACAAAAAAGCCTTCAGATCTGACCTTGATTCCCGATCACCATCGAAGTCGTGTAAGTAAGAGAATATACAGACCATAACACATTGCAGGCCTACACCGTCGAATGCGCTTTGGACAATTACCCTAACTGTGCCAGTATCAAATCAAGAGTCTTCTTAACAGTGATCAGTCAGGTGCTTTTGATTTTGACGAGTGACTCGAATTGCGCAATTTCAATCTGTTTTTTGTTTGTTATTTTCTTTGTTTATAGGAAGGACGGGGTGTTCTTGCGGTCCGAATTGTGCATGTTTCCAAATGAGCAAACATGAGGTTCCTGTTGCAGCCCAGTTTGTCTAAACAACCCAGTTTGTCCTAATAAAAAGTTGGGACACATTGGGTCGCTGACACTTTCCAAATGTGTCCCAACCACCCGATTCGTTCAAAAAAAAATTAAAGAAAAATCATACGTTCTATTTAAATTCACTGTTGGTTGAACTCTTCTCTCTCCACCGTCTCTACTGTCTGTTTCTGTCTGTATATCTTGTATCTCTCTCTCTCTTCGTCAATGCCTCTGCTCCCCTCTCACTTCCTCCACCCCTTCCCCTCTGCCTACCTAATAGCCTCTCTGTTTCTGTCTCTCTCTGTCTGTCTATGTCTGTCTTTTGTCCCTGTCTGCGTCTTTATATCGGGAGCAGTATTGGGACCCCAAGGTCGTGGAAGCCTATGCTCTCCTAGATATATGTTCTCCCAGGCCTATGTTCATCTTAGGTCTATATTTCCCCACCTTCCAACCCCGCTGGTCCATGTTCTTCCGTCCCTCATGGCGGTTGATGATATTGTGAGACATAATGAGTCACTGTGAGACATAATGAGTCACTGTAATCCAGTTTGGGGTTTAAGGTCAAGAAACCCAGATGGGGTCTTTGCCACCCGAAGCATTACTAAACGTCAAATGATCCATATTAGTTGTAAAGTGAATCTGAACAGGTCATAGTGACCCAGAACAAGTTTAAATATCAAGGTTAAATATCAAGAATAAATGTCAGGAAGAGGCGACCCAGATTGAAGTCACAGGTCAGGTAACTCCCCAAAATGCGTCGTGATGAACCAGACCTGGGTTAAAGGTTCAGTGACCTAGAATGGGTCGAGTTGATTCAGACCATGATAAAATGTCAAGTGACACAAGTGGGGCATAGTGACCCAGAGGGAGGGTAAATGTCAAGTTATGAAAACAGCACATGGAGACCCAGGACGAAGTCCTGGGTCGGGTGATCGAAAATCACTAACGGTGACCCCCGACCAATGACAATGGACTAGAAACTCAAAATGGGTCGGGATGACCGACAGTAGGGTTCAAGGTCAGTTGATCTAATTGCGTCATGTCGATCCATTGCGTGGCCCAAACTGAACTTACAAGTGAAGTGGTCGTGAATGACAGTGAACAAGATAAACGCAGAGTGATCCAGAAGAAACGAAGGTGACCTGGAGGAAAGTTAGATGTCAGGTGACTAAAATAGGCTGAGGTGATCCAGGGCAATTTCACGTCATGTGACCCAAAATGAGATATGGTGATTAAGATCAAATGTAAAGATCTAGTGACCCAGAACAGTTGACCAAGAGCAAGGCTAAATTTCAAGTTACATTCCAAGTGCTCCGAATAGATCATGATGACCCAGACCAATGTTGAAGGTCGAGTGACCCAGAATGGATTGGAATGACTTAAAACAAGGATAAATCTCGAGGGATACAAAATGGGTCAGGATGAGCCTGTTCAAGGTCACGGTCAGGTAGCCCCAAATGAGTCATGGTGACCGAGATCGAGGTTTACGGTTAAGTGCACCATAATGGGCCAGAATGACCCAAAGCAACACTAAATTTCATTCGACAAAAATGGATCCCCACATGTCAGGCAACTCAAAATGGGTGAGGTTATCTTGACTCTGATTTACTTTCAGATGCGTGCACACCTTGACTCTGATTTACTTTCAGATACGTGCACATCTTGACTCTGATTTACTTTCAGATACGTGCTCATCTTTCGTGATCTTCCAATTTAAGACAATTTTCATTTTGTACTGCAGTTAGGAAGAAAACGTTACGGTCTCATCCAAAACATAACGCGCAGACCAACAAGTCGAGATCTTGTAAAAGAAGGAGGGTAAGGCGACAGAACAGGACCGTTTCAACAGATAAACACCACACCAAAAATGAGCACCAGCTGCGAGCAAGTGACGATATTCGACCAGCTGCGTAGTCGCGACACACATAAGTGTTCGTATCTATCCATCTATCTCTACGTGTGTGTATGTGTGTGTGTGTGTGTGTGTGTGTGTGTGTGTGTGTGTGTGTGTGTGTGCCCGTATAATGAGAGAGCGAGAGAGAGAGAGAGAGAGAGACAGACAGAGAGAGACAAAGCGGACAGTCTCTGTTTCAGCTCCTCCCCCCACCCCACCCCACCCCCCTCCCCTACAGCCCACTTCATCTTCAATAGAAACAAAATCAATATTGTCTTTGAAGGTTACAGGTCAAAAAGGCTTTTCTTTTATTCATGCACTACTCTTCTTATCCCCCTCCTCCCACCCTCCCCCTACGCCATCTTCCACGGAGAATGAAGGAGCTGATGGGCGGGAGGGGAGGGGGAATGAATGGGGAGGGGGAGCAGTTGGCTGAGGCTGTAATGTAGGTGTTTAAGTTGATGTCACATGATATTTTTCCGCAGTTTATGTCGGCAGCATTGATGCTCTGAACAAGATATATGCCCGTTTTGCTTGTTTTGGAAAAAAAAAAAAAAAAAAAAAAAAAAAAAGACGCGTTGTATAAAACTGCTGCGTGTAACCCCATTGTCTTTATAGCATTGTTTTAGCTGGTGGCAATGAAAGATCATCATTCTCTCTCTCTCTCTCTCTCTCTCTCTCTCTCTCTCTCTCTCTCTCTCTCTCTCTCTCTCTCTCTCTCTCTATTGCATTACATTACATCAGTGATGCAATGCATCGTATTGTTTTGCATTGTATTGTACTGTGTAGTAGAACTTCAATGTCACTACAGATCTGGCTGTGTAAAACTCGGCCGCCCTCTCCAGGAAGTGTGTTTCGCCATAGTACGGCGCGCACAACTGTTGCCTCTGCCCGCGTATATATCTGTTGACCTATCCAAAAGGATGTTTCCTACAGAATTTCGCCAGCGATACAATTCCCTCGATGCCTTGGGTTAGTTTACGTGGGCGATGTGCATGCTGCACCCGGAACCTCAGTTTATTGTCGCACCCGGAACACTTTAGTACTCAAACCACTGCTTACGGTCCGATGGAAAAAAAAAAAAAAAAAAAAAAAAAAAAAACAAAACAAACAAACAAATGCCCTGTACGAGGAGTGAAGAATGGATATGGGATTCCGTCAGTTTTTAAGCGTGTGCGTTATTCGTCGAGCCATCCTCTCCACGTAGCTGACATACATGACAAGAGGGGTCGTGTGTGTGTGTGTGTGTGTGTGTGTGTGTGTGTGTGTGTGTGTGTGTGTGTGTGTGTGTGTGCCTGCGCGCGCGCGCGCGCCTGTGTATGTGTGTGTGTGTGTGTGTGTGTGTGTGTGTGTGTGTGTGTGTGTGTGTGTGTGTGTGTGCCCCTTATGAATATGCACGAGAGCGTCTTTTTTCTCTGTCTGTCTGTCTGTCTGTCCGTCTGCATGTGTGCCTTGTGAATGGACCCCTTTCTTGGCCTGTTTCAACTTCAAAAGCTGGCATCTGCACACAATCTAACCCCAGGCCCCATCAACACCCCCTGTTCCCTCCCCTTCCCGCGCCCCACTCCCTCATGTCCTCTCTCTCTCTCTCTCTCTCTCTCTCTCTCTCTCTCTCTCTCTCTCTCTCTCTCTCTCTCTCTCTCTCACCGAACCCTCCCACTTTCTCTCCTCCTCCTCCTCCTTCTCCTTCACCCTCTGTGCTCATCTCTTCCTCCCTCCTCTCCTCCCTCGTGTTTTCCCTCGAGTGTTTTAAACAAATCAGAGAGAGAGAGAGAGAGAGAGAAGCACGATCAAGCACAAACTGCGGCCTGGGAATGTATGTCGCTGTCCTGTTTTGCGACGGTGACGTAAAGGCACATGACAGGTACGCCGCATTATCATGTTCATCTTCATTACCATTTTTTTTTTTCTCGGCTCGCCCTGTGTCATGTTAAATCGAAAACATGGCATAACTCTTCGGAAGGTGATGGAAGCTGTCACGGTGATGTAGGGGCCTACGATGATATAGTGTTCTGTTCCACGTCCACGTTTGGGGACGGCTGAGCCATCAGCAGCTGAACTGCACTTCACCCGTCAACGGTTTTACCTGCATAAGAAGCCATACGCCAAGTTAGTTGAACGTTCACACGCATCTCATATGTTGCTGCAGACGGGGTCGGGGCAACCCAATAGAGTGCGGGAGAGGTAGATGGGGTCGGGGAGAGGGGGCAACGGTAAGTAAGTGGGGGACTGGATGGGGGTGTGGGGTCTGTTAGAAGCTGCATTGGTACCACCTAAATGATAACTTTAGGATGGGCAGTTTTTGTAATCGGCGCCAGCGATGTTCAAACTTCTTGCAAATGTGAGAGTATCAAGCACCGGAACAAACGATGGGACTGTATGCATGCATGCATTGTTTTAGATTTCATGAAGTAAACATTAAAGTGTGCGTACTTGCTCTACCACATTAGCCATATTAACATTGTTTTGTTATAGACCGATTTACTCTGCAACGTCAATGTCATGAACACTTGTTTGCTTTCGGTGTGATATCATCTTTCCAGAGTTATCTTTCTGCTATTATGAACTCCTGCCTCGACACAAAAGCAGCACCACACACACACGCGCGCGCGCGCGCGCGCGCGCGCGCTCACTCACATACGAACAGATACTCTCGCGCACACGCAGCATTAGTAGATTTATGAGAAGTGATCTGTCTCAATGTGCTTACGTTATACTGCCAAACTGTCGTTGTAAGGCATGCTTCTATTGATCACACACAAAAACAGACCCAAAACAAATGAAATACAATTTTAGGGGATGAAAGGAAAAGCACAAAACAAAAGAAATTAATCCCTCAGGAAACAAATACTACTTTTATTTAGTGTACGTACGCTTTAGTTTATACTTTTACTTAAGCGTGTTCGCTCTCTCTCTCTCTCTCTCTCTCTCTCTCTCTCTCTCTCTCTCTCTTTGCGCGCGCGCGTGTGTGTGTGTGTATGTGTGTGTGTGTGTGTGTGTGTGTGTGTGTGTGTGTGTGTGTGTGTGTGTGTGTGTGTGTGTGTGTGTGTGTGTGTGTGTGTGTGTGTAACTTTGACGTGATAACAACCCGGATGTGGCTCCCTGCTTGAGCATATACAACATGAAATGCGTGTGCCTTTCTGTGTGCGTGAGCGTGCATAATATGCATTGTGTGGATATGCATGGGGGGTGGGGTGGGAAGAAGAGAGAGAGAGAGAGAGAGAGAGAGAGAGAGAGAGAGAGAGAGAGAGAGAGAGAGAGAGAGAGAGAGAGTGAGGAGCTTTGATTGATTACTTGATAATTTCCTCTTTCGATTTACACTCGTCCTCTTTTGGTTCGGTGAACAAGGCTCTTCACTGCAGTCGTATTCTCCAGAATGTTCTTCGTTACTCGCAGGTAGAAGGATCGCTTCAGTCCAATAACAGAATTATGGGCTAAATGAAGGGATAAATGAACGAAAGGGAAACGCAGCCATACTCGTAAAACGAACAAACGCGAACTTGCAGTCATGGAATACTATTTTGTTCTCCATTTTCCTCAACCTTTGGTTCTTCTACTACATCAATCCCCCGGCTGAATCATCGCCTTTTTCTCAATTTGAGGGGCGGGCTTTTTGTTGATTTTTTTTTTTCAACACGTGTTTGCCTTTATGACGTGGGCCAACTTGTTTACATCATCACCTATATGGCAATTAAGCCATACTCTTGTTTCTGAATTTCCCCGTGTTTTCATATCAGTTCGGAAGAAAACATGAGGCACCGGACCCTTAAACCTCTCAGTCCAATGGTAGCAAAATGTACCAATGCACTATAATTAATGCATCAGCATTAACAGCGCTGTAGTAAGCTTTTTACTCTTTTCCTGTGAAAAGGAAAATGATAATGAATAAGCCCGCCCGTCGAAATGAAATAAATGTTGATCATTCAGCCTGGGGATTGATGAAGTAGAAGAACCAGAGGATAAGGACAAGGGAGAAAAGACATTTCAGAGAATTTCGAATACATTTTCGTTTATCAAACAATAGGCTTCAAAAACGATGATGTTACGGAGCATTTGAATAGAATGACTTGTTCAATGAGCTGGCGCTTGAAATCCTATGATTCCGAACCAACGAGCGATGAATAGTGTAATCACGTGCGTATCTGCCCGCTTCAGGTGTGTAGGCTACACACGCGAATTAAAGCGGTTTTCTGTCGCTACGTCCAAAAATGGATTGGAACATACTGTTG
>JADBJO010000027.1:512500-642500 GCA_016801955.1 Conus betulinus | reverse complement strand
AAGCTCCAGCAACGACGTTGTGTACGGCAGAATGTCACAAAGTATGGTCTGGAACAGTTGTGACATCTAGTACGTTGAAGTGGTCTTTTCTATATGATGTGGGTGAGTAGGAGTGCACACTGTACCTTCCAGAATGGGGAAACCGTCCAGGGATAATCAGGAAGAACGGCGTGAGACCGGATATAGCACTCTACTCAGGTCCATCAAAACAAATGATTCTGGTTGAATTCACAGTGCTATGTGAAAAAGCAGAACGGATAAATCACATCCACAAGACCAGGGTGAGTGGGGTGGGTATGCATTCTGGCCAGCAGCTTTAGGGTATTTGCCTTCCAAGCCTTGCCTTCCTTGCCAAAGAGACTGGAGCAAAGGGGTAAATTTTAGGCTCGTCTTATGCAACAGTTCTAATATGTAGTAAGACGACAATCAGAGGTCTAAAGGATATGGCAAAGGCAGCTGGAGAGAATTTGAGCTGGATCTGGGTCGAAGACGAACAAATATTAACTTCAAGTTAGTCTCAAATTCCCTAGCTTGTAACAGGCGCCGATAGCTCTGTGGTAAAACATCTTGCACAAAGTGACATTGCCTTGAGGAGTTCAAGAAGTACATGTTTGAACCACGAAATGGCACAGCCACGGTTTAGGAGTCATGATTTGCATGCAGCAGAGTGTAGAGTTCAGGGCCTATATACTTCTATGAAGGAGGTACCTTCTCAGAGAACCAACTGCTGTGAAGTTCTCTCTAAAGTTTCTTACTACCAGCCTTCTTGTCCCGCAATGCGATTAAATGAAAACCTTGTCCGATTTAATTTGTCGCCTCCACACCACCAAGTGTACAAGATATTTTGATTGAAACTGTTGCATTTTCCGCATGTTTTGCTTGCATTTGTTTTTCATTTAGTAGAATATGTACTAGATTATAACATATTTTGAAGCCTTCTCGTTATGGGCTTGTTTTTCTTTTCACCATCATGTAGATGTCCAGAATTTTTATGGCATTGCAACAAAAAGCGGGGTGGCAAGGGTTTCAGATTTCATCTCATTTGATTGATTCGCAGATGCTGACAGACTGATCGAGAGACAGGTGGATCAGAACCTATACACGACACAGTAAGAAGGATAGAGTGGGAAGTGGGGAGGGAGGATGGTATTTTTGAAAGGGTGGGAGGAGGGGGGGGGAGAAGTCTGTGACTTTAAGATAACAACAGTCACTGGGCTCCATATCAGAACGATTTTTTTGCGACAGTCTTAAAAAGATTAGTTGGTCCTATGGAAAAGCTGTTGTGTCATCAGAAAATTTGATGACTTGCTTCCCCGGACAACATACGAAAAAGTAGAGTGCTACTGATCTAGTCTCTTTGAGCGGTGCTCTGAAGTAAGAATATCTCAATGTGTGGCCTTGAAATTTCGCCAGGTTCTACCTGTGAACGTAGCCTGATTACACGCCATATATGGGCAATCTGTCCTTAACAGCCGAAGGGTAATAGGACGCTTGTCAACACATCTTGTCCATAATCTCCGTTTAGGACACGGCCACACTGTCTCTGTGAACACTTTGCAAAGCTCACACGGGTTTCTCATTAAATGCGAGTGTTCAAAGTTGTTCTCTGAGTGTTGTTCCGTTAGATTTAGGATTAGGCTCAGGATGTTCGTTTTCAGAAAAAAAAAAAAAGTAACTAACTGTGCATTTCCAGTAGATGTTTTAGCTGCGTTCTTAACATTTTACAGGTTTACAGGCATGGGTTCTCACAGCGAACCTGTAAAGAAGAATCCAAGCCGTAGTAATGAAATGCTACGACAAAATACATATAGCAGACATACCCTTCACATCACCAATACACAGGCGTGACAAATCATCAAGCTGCACATCGGACCATATGAAGATCTGCCGACGTCAGTCAAGCAAGAAACCTATGTAGGTATGGTCACGGAACGAAATCCAGGGGCCTTGCTTAAACACTCCTCCAGCGAATTATTGGGAAAGGAAGTCGATGGGAAAGACACAGGAAAGGATGGACGGGTCAACGTTGCAGAATGATCGGAGAAACAATTTTTCAGAGACCCAGACCTTGGCACACAACTAACAGAGCTGGAGGGAGGGAACCTGGTGGACCGTTCTTCAGTGTAATGCCCCTGTGGCTCTTTTTGTTGTTAAAGAAGAACTAGAACAAGAAAATGAAGAAGAAATACTTTCTGATCTGCAGCTCTCGTAGATTACCTCCCTTTTTAGCCAAGCTGTTAAACACGTTTGTTGGTGGCTTGTCATCAGGTATGACTTGAGAGACTCGGGCACAGAAAACAGGTTTTCATTACATAGCATAATTGAAACTATGTCATGGTAATGTGTATGAATATGTGTGCTGCTTCCCTCTGTCTGTCTGTCTCTGCCTCTCCGTCCATCTGTCTGTCCCTAAACCAGGTCAGTAAAAATGCATCTTCAAATGACTAATGATTGGCAATTCGTCCCTTTATCCACAGACGAGAGGGTGACAGCAGCTCGACACAGACGTACGTTCCACGGAAGCACAAGTTCTTCAAGACCCTCACCTTGGCCATCCGAGGCAACCGAACCCCTCGGAAGACGGTGACGCCGTCCGGCAAATCCTACTCTGACATCGCAGGCCTCACGACTGGCAGGGGAGGAGCAGCCAAACGCATCAACCAACGGCGAGCCGGCGACTTGAACGGCACAGGCATCGAAGGGTCGGACTTCAAGATCAGCGACGTGGACGAAAGTGGGAAGAGGACCATGCGTTCGCTGTCGGCAGCTCACGGGGTGCGCGGCATGTCCTCCGAGGTCATGTACCTCACTAGCCAGCGTGGGGTGGGCTCTGCCATGTCGGACATCGGGACCTCCAGGCCTGCTCTCTACGAAGTCTTTGACGGACAGCCTCGTTCCCACCTGTACAAGTCCAAGTCTGAATCGGACCTGCTGGATTCCGGGGTCGACAGTTACCTAGGAGATGAAGATGATGACGAGGACAACATGGCGGGCATCTTCAACCGTCCCGGATTCGGCAAGACGGCTTTCCTGACAGGGAACAAGTTCCTCAACACTCTGCAGTCTTTCGATGGCCAGGCAGACGACAGGGAAGACCAGGCTGATGCCAACAGTTTAACGTCACCTCTGAACGGGGATCTAGATGATACGAATGGTGCGGATGACGTCCTGGGTACAGACGCTGGCATGGTATATCGAGGACCTAAAGAATTGCCATGGGATCAGGAGGATGTGGATAGGTTGGATGATGACGAAGATGCCACCACCACTTCCACCATAGAGACTTTTCTGTGGTCAGCCCAGCTTGAAGGCTACCTGCACATGTTCCTGAAGGAAAAAATTGACTTGGACGTGTTGGTCAAGATGTCTGAATCTGACCTGACAGAAATCGGTCTTCCCTTTGGTCCACGGAAACGACTGTTGGATATTATCAAGCGGCGCCAGACTGTGCTGTCTTTGCCCAAGAACATGACAGACTCCTATTTGTGATTCAGCTAATAACTTCGTCTTCAAATTAATTGTGATCGAAAAACAAAACAAAGCAAAGCAAAACAATCCAACAAACAAACAAATACCCTGTCTTCTTTTTCTTGCATTCAGAGGAAAAGCTGGTCTTAAAAAAGCATTCAGGCATAGGCTGTTGAATGATCGCAGGATACTGAACTCGGTTTTTTGTGACGCTATTTGTTGCACTCATTATTCTCTTCAACTGATAAAAGATAAATGGAACAATGAATACATGCTCGTATAAGGTCATCTGTAGTAGTCTTTGATATGTTATTTTCTTCATCATAGACTTCCTTTGGTTGACTTCGCATTTTCCCAAACCGTTTCCAGCTTGCAGGTAACTCAAGCGCAAATAACGGTTACATCTTAACGTAAACTCAATGTGTAGTACGTTATCGAAAATGTAAGTGCTGCGCTAATATCCGCATAAGATAAATTATGAATAACAATGTACAACATGACATAGCAGGAAATACACTGTGTTTCAGGATTCTTGGAAGATCTTAGCGTCCAATGATGACAGTACTGTCCAAAATGTCCTCGAGTGATTTGCAAGTCAAATGTGGATGAATACGGTCGCTTGCAAGTCTGAAAACAGGACATTGCGGCTGCTGCTGTTGCTGCTGCTGCTCATGATGATAATGACGATGATGGCTATGATGTTGACGCGGATGAATCCTGATCTTGTCTGTCCTTTGGATCTTGCAGGCTGTTAGCAGCAGCTTTCCTGATGAGGTTCTCCATTGATTTTGCCACGCTTTTGATGGATTTTGGTCGAATGCCATGGTAACAGAGATTGGCCAACATTAATACAGCTCTTGTATTTCTTATACTGATACGAAACTGCAACAATTGTTCTGCCAATAAGGTCCGCAGATCGACATTCTCTTGGACTGTTTTTTTTTTTTCATGTAGCGAGAGCAGCATTAATCTTGTTTTTCAACTAACTTCGAACAGCAAAGCAGTAGTATTTAGACCCCTTTCCAATCCCCACTCAATCTTATTCAAGCTTTGCCAATACCCCTATTTTATAAGTGCCACAGATGCTAGCATATTGGTTTGTTGTCTTTGTTGTTGTTGTTTTTTTTTGTTCTTTCATTAAAAATGGTGTTGTTTTTTATGTAACATTTTTTCACGCTTCTTTTAAGTCTGCCATACAACCAAGACTGGCTGCACAGTTTTGCCTTATTGTAAGTTCTTAGTTCTAGGACTCCTATAGCTCAACAGAACTCTTCATGTCTGGCGGATTAATTATTCCCTCTTGATTTTAATGGCATGCTGTTCATTTTGGCGAGAGAGTGCAAGACTACACAATTTTTTAAGCCTTGTGTTGTCATTTCACTCTCCCCTCATCTTGCCACCCCCTTCCCCCCCTCTCCCACCTTGTTACTTTAAAACTCTCACTTTAAAATGAAATAAATGTAGAATTCTGGAAGCAGTTTAGGGTAAAGAACACTTGCTGTTGAGCTCTTTATACGTTATGTGAGGAAGAAACGTTTAACTTACATTGTTGTTTGTTTGTTTGTTTTTAATCGTTATCATTGTTATTGCGGTTGATGCAGTTGTAGCTTTAGACGCCTTCCATGTTTTAAACCATTCGATTGCCTGAACACCCTTTATATGAAGGGGCGGGAGAAAGGGGGATAGGACGATATGCACGTGTTCATAACAATTTCAATGAGCAATAAACTCTCAAAATATTCAAACTTGGATTTACTTTCTGACTTGACGGTAGGGAACGGATGGAGGGGGAAGGGGGGGGGGGGGGCAACAGGTAGTGGGGGGTGGGATGAGACACAAACAAATATTTGTATATGTCAATCGAAATCCAAAAACGTTTTAATTAAGAAGATGCAAATAACTGTCGATTCTTTGATTCTGTCTTCGAATTTCGATTATGCCAATAGTCTACGTGTAGGGGAGGACACCCCCAGGAAAACATTACGAATGACGTGACTTTCCCTCACAGAATTGAATTACAGTGTATAAAAATCTTCTATAAGTAAATTTTGAGCACGATTGAGCTCCTAAACGGTGAGCTAGACATCCTATGAGCCAAAGGCGTTCAAGAACGAGTTATTCACAGATGATGGATGCTCTCTATCTAAAGCGCTTTTTTTAGGCTGGAAACAGTGCCTTGAAATGAATACATCCAGCACACAGTTGATTACTACAAAGGAAAAGTATCTCCACCCGAGAATAAAAGCCCGTATATCATCTTCCGTGTTGTGTGGGCGTGTGTGTGTGTGTGTGTGTGTGTGTGTGTGTGTGTGTGTGTGTGTGTGTGTGTGTGTGTGTTCTATTTTGGTTCTGTGTGCTGTTGAGCGTATCATTTCAGATCGAAAATTCCTCAAATCTAAAAACATGTCTTGTTTACTATAAAGTGCATGCTGGATTAATAAGTAATGCTGATATACCGCCACTTTCTATTTTCAGATTCCCGAATCAGTCAATGTGCGTATTCAGCCTCATGGTACAGAACATATTTTAAGCGGGTTAGAACAGAAACTCGAACTTGGGGTGTTTTGTATGTTGCTGTTGGTTGTCTTTTTTTTTGTTGGTTGGTGGTGGTTGGTTGGTTGGTTGGTTTGGTTTGGGTTTGGATTTTTTTTTTTTCAGGTTGGTTGTTTTTTTTTAATCCGAATCAGCAACTTTACAGTAAAAACATTCCTGGCAGAGAGGCCTTAAAGAATCCCTCGGAGACTGCTTTATGAGTCGATTTCTATATGCATATAAAAAAAAAAATTAAGTGCCAGAGAGAGAGAGAGAGAGAGAGAGAGAGAGAGAGAGAGAACAGAACAGAACAGAACAGAACAGAATTTTATTCAAAAAGGCCAAAGCCCCATTTGAAGGGGTGTGAACAATGACAGTGAATATATGATACAAATGCGATTGAAACTGTCATCCCAATATGAGCAAGAGAACTGGGTCAAATGCAAGACTGAAAACAGTTTACCGACAAACAAAGGAAAGTAATAAAAATTCGAGAAAGAAAATCATTACATGCGCACATTTATGACACTATTCACAAATTCACATTCAAACAGCAACAAATTTGATCATTCAAGATATAGCTATTTCCCTTCTCTTGCAGACTTTGTAAAAGATATACAGTAAGATTTTAACGACTTCTGTCTTACATGATGCAAAAGTAATATTAATCTGAAATCACAAGGATTATTGTAATATTTTGGATGCATTAAACTGTCTTAAATCGTCAAAAGCAGAACAACAAAAAACAAAGTGAATTTCATCATCTGCAGCAGATCTACACAATGGGCATTTCATGACACCTTCACTAATTCTTCTATATATTGAACTGTGCACTGATAAATTAGAATCCCATATATAAATCTTGTCAGTGTGTATCGAATAAATCTGTCCAAATCCAAAGGTATGTCTCCAGATCATGAGATGTCTCGAATTTTCTATAGTTTATAAGTCTATCACTGTCATCCATATGACAATTCCAGTCTTGCAAATGATTAATCTTTGTTTGAACTCTCCTATAAAAGACGTTATGCATCCTACACCTTGGATTTCCCATACATAACTGAAGTCATAACTATTCAAAACAAAACGAACTTTCCAAGCCCAATAGACTTTTCCTGTATTTGACAAATTTAATTTAATTTTACAGTTTACTGTTTAAATTTAATAACATTTTATATGCTTTGGATGACAGTCTATGTACCTCCATTCGGGTTAATTTCAACCAGTATCTAATACAAGAGACACTAGAAGTAATAGACAAGAGAGAGAGAGAGAGAGAGAGAGAGAGAGAGAGAGAGAGAGAGAGAGAGAGAGAGACTTTTCAGCTACATGAAATCCAGCAGAACTTCGAAGTACCTTTCCTGGTGAAAGAGCTGAATAAGAAATAAACATAAGAATGAGGTACAAACGAATGCTTCTTTAGTACATGATACAACACACACACACACACACACACACACACACACACACACACACACACACACACACACGTAAATTTTTCTTTTGAATATTAGTCAGACTTCACAACTAACAGACATAAAAAATGCACAAAACAGTGCTCCCCTTATGCCAGCAGGTGAGTGACATAAACTGCGCAAAACAATGCTCCCAAGTTGCATCAGGTGAGTGACATAAACTGCACAAAACAATACTCCCAAGTTGCGTCAGGTGAGTGACATAAACTGCACAAAACATACTACCCCAAGTTGCGTCAGGTGAGTGACATAAACTGCACAAAACAATACTCCCAAAATGCCAGGAGATGAGTGACATAAAATGCACAAAACAATACTCCCAAGCTGCCAACAGGAAAGACATGAAAATGCACAAACAATACTTTCCAGCTGCCAATAGGAGAGTGACAAAAATGCACAACACTGTTCCCCGGTTAGCAGTAGAAGAACTACCTTAAAATTTGCATAAACTAATATCCCTCAGTTACCAGCAGGAGAGTGATACAAAAACGCACAAAAAAAGTCACATGGCTGTCACCATTGTGCTGACAGTCATCTGGGGACTATTGTCTAGTGTATACTTATGTCTGTTATTTGCGACTCTGGAAAAGGCACATTTGTCGAAAACCCATATGTCTGCTTCGTACTGTGTATCATAAAACCATTATTTGCATCTTGTCTGTGTGCTTAAAAACTGTTCATTTGTATTTCAACATGCTTTCTGTAACGCTGTATTCCGTTCAGCCTCAGATGAGCTATTTAGCTATCTGTGTCGATTCTGAAAGGTTTTTTTTTTTATTATTATTATTATTCTGTCTATTACACAAGTCACAGTAACATCAATGCAGTATGGGGTGGGGGAATCTGTTTGATTTTCTCTTGTATGAAAAGAAACTAAACAAAGATGTATTTTTAGCCTGAAAAAAAGGAAGATTAATCATGACTTCGGCTTTTATCGTCTCTAACATACGACATTTGTCATCAGAGAATATACTTTTATGTGAAACTCTATCAGCAGATGAACGCTTTCTGACTTTTTTCTTCCATGTTCTTGTACAATTGAGAGTTTGACTTGATTACACTTGCCGACATACCTAGCATCCATGACATCTTATACCACTCGTGATGTTTAATATACACTCGACATGCCACAACATGCATTTATCTAAAGTGTTTTTTTTTTTTTTTTTTTTTCTTTTTCAGTTTAGTATTTTGTCCCTTACATTAGCAATTCGGTCTCCAGGTTAACAGTTTAGATTGAGGTAGTGTTGGCTAATTATATAAAGGTCTAAACATCGCAGTTGAAACAAGTTATACATAATGAAAGGTGTATATCACGTGTCGTACTACATGTACATTGAACATCGTCAAGCAAGCCAGGTTCTCCACTCATGCGTTTTGTATCTCCCTTTTTTTCGACCCATCTCTCAACGCCGAACTACAGCGGTGCCTTCGATTTTTGGCACCTGCAAAGAGCCACTGTCTTGCTGATAACCATGACACAATGTTGGCGTTTCGTTTACTACACGTGGAAGTTTCAAGCCCGGACGTCAGAACTGTTTTCTCACGGCAACCTGTCTTGTCAAAAACTAAGAATGGAAATGAGTTTAGGAAAAGAAAATGCTTTAGATTTGCGTGTAAGTGTAATAATCCTATTTCAACACGATGTCTTACACACGGTCCAACTTTCGGCTGTGCTTTTCTTCTTCTTTTCTCATTCTTCTTCTTTCTCTTTTACCCTTCTCTGAAATGTGTATATAATGAACATTGCAGTAGCAGTGGCGGTATCACTGAACGTGTTTACCATCTATGCGCGAGTGTGTACCAGCGACATTGTGTCTATCGGCAGTAAAATGTTGCTAATATTCTCAAAGTGATGAACACAATACGGGATATACATACATACATATACATGTGTGTGTGTGTGTGTGTGTGTGTGTGTGTGTGTGTGTGTGTGTTGTGTAACTTCACAGATGAAAATCACGGGTAAAGCCCGCATCGCACCACAACGAAACGATTTCAACAGGTATTGCGAAATAACATGGACATTAAACAAGTTGGAATAAATTTAATGAAATTCAAACTTTGGCCACAACAGCTTTTCTAGCTCTTCGTCTTTTATGGCTTGGCTCTTTTTATTACACACACACACACACACACACACACACACACACACACACACACACACACACAGTGTGTGTGTGTGTGTGTGTGTGTGTGTGTGTGTGTGTGTGTGTGTGTGTGTGCACGTGTATGTGTGTGTTTGTGTGTGCGCGCGCGCACACACTTCCATAAATCTGACCTCTACAAGATTTTGTTTGAAACATTGACATGAACTCGTTTAAAAAAAAAAAAAAAAAAAAAAAAAAAAAAAAACTCTCTCTCTCTCTCTCTCTCTCTCTCTCTCTCTCTCTCTCTCTCTCTCAGAAAAACGATGTGTTACCCAGATCAGATTTATCTGCATGATTTATTTTTCTCAATTTCAGCAAAAATAATGGTGTGCTTGGTTTGTTTGTTTTCAGTTTACCTACGCATAGGAATGTACAGATGTTATTATGCCATTATACTGTCTGGTGCCCATTGTACAGAAAAAAAAGTCATGTATTTGAACTGTGTGACTTTTCTATCTGTTCAGTAGTGCATAGTAATGGCAGCCAAGTCTCCAACGAGATGCCGCATGTTTGCTTTTGCTCTGGGTAGCTTTATTATATAAAGAACGTTCGTTTGCTTGTTTTGAACCACAGTTGATTCAAAGAGCACTTGCAGTCATGGAAGAAGAGATCTGGTGGACAAACCAGAGCGAAACGGCTTCACACTTTTCAACGACGACCTTCAACGAGTTTGCTTGACATTCTCTAGATCACACAGTTGCAGCACCTTGACTTTCTAAGCTTTGGATTCCGCTCACCCATTGCGTTTCGTCAGCTATCAGGAGCGATCTCTCATCGCAGAAGTAAATGGAACGTATATAATATTACGCTGACCGACTACCGCAGAAACTGGAGGATTACGAGGTGCTACAACGCATAGATGTGCTGGACCAATGACCTAAATAATTGTGGAGTCATTGACCGAACCATGCTGTTGATGCCAGCAGTGAACCTTGGGACGCCCTGGTTTAATAAACTGTTCATATACTCAAGTGACACGCTTCACCATGAGCGGGACACACAAGCAAAAGTTAAAACAGGTAGGGTAGGGTGTTACTGAGGCACTGACAGTTGTCTGTAAGAGTTAAATAAAACAGTGGGCAAAATGATAAACAACACTTCCTCTTTATATCGAAAAAGAAACAACAACATGTAATTGTGTCAGAAATCCAAGACACGGCATATATCAAAATGTGGTCTTGATATATGAAGGTTTTTTTTTTTTGTTTTTTTTAATTATTGTTATTATTATCCCCCTGTTTAAGGGAGAAAACATAGTAAATAACCTACGTGTCGAAATCTCAGTCTAAGGTTCAAATTAACCAGACTGCCTTAGACAAACAAACAAACCGTGTTAGAAACACACACGCACATACAGTCACGCACACGCAGAGAGAGAGAGAGAGAGAGAGAGAGAGAGAGGCGTTTTTCCTGCACAAGACAACCAACAGCGGAGAGGTATACAAGTGAAGGGAAACAACTGTCTGCATTTCAGGCTCTCTGGTCACCCTATTGCCGCGCCGACAACCTCATTCGCCCTATGTAGTCGGCTACAGAGAGAGAGAGAGAGAGAGAGAGAGATTATCTCCTCCTCGAATCCTGAACCAAAATTGTGAGTCTCGCGGTTTTACTCATGTCAAAACAATGCAAAAATTTACAGTTTTTTTTTTTTTTTCAAAACAAACCAGACACAAATCTAGCAAACATCCGAGTAAAATGACAGACAAGTGAACAAAAGCAGAGAGAGAGAGAGAGTGTGTGTGTGTGTGTGTGTGTGAGTGTGTGTGTGTGTGTGTGATGAAAGGGGGGGGGGGAGAAAAAGGTACAAAATCAGCAGGAGATTCAAAGACGTCAACGAGAACGCGAAGAAGATTCATGCAGCCCAGTAAATGGAAAGAACAACGAAGGGAGGAGCACCAGAAAACGCAAAAAAAGCGCGGCAATGCGCCCCGGTTTGAGCCAAAATTTTCTTACCAGTCATATGATAGATTATACTCCTCAAAACTGGCAATGTATTTCTCGCAGCTTCACAATAAAAAGTGTGAATCTATTAAAGATTGATAAATCTATTCAAGATAAGACAGAAGTGTCACTATGCACATTTCTGTCAAAGCAGGAATACATATGCAGTTTCTGAACCGAGTGGAAAGCTGCGTATCACCTAGCGCTTCTGTGTGGATACACGCGTGGATGCAGCGTACTAGTCATATGTTTCATTAGCCTGTTTTTACATTTCAGACGGTAAAAATCAAGTCATTAAGCCTCCAAAATCGTTTGTTCCGGCGGAACTAGCTACAGTGCAAATGTGTTTTGATTATTGACGTCTTCTGCAGGCAAGATATTACTGACCATCTGTTTTATTTATCCAAATCGGAGAGAGAGAGAGAGAGAGAGAGAGAGAGAGCGTGTGTGTGCATTAGTGTGATCGTGTGTTGTACAGGTTGTGCGTACCAGTGCAAGCAAAATTTTGTGTGAACAGCATAATTTGCGGTAGGCCATGTAACGGAGTTTCATCATGGCTTCTACAAGCCATTTCTTTTCAATTATTATGAAATAATGCATTGGATAATCTTGGTAAGGCATTTTTGTTTTATATGTTTTTGGCGATATTTTAAAGTAAGGTCATAAGGAGGCAGAGACTAGATATGTTTGTGGTTATGTGCAAGCCCTATTAGGCCAAATTATTCTTGTACAGCTGCCGGTCACAGCAACAAATTATCGCAGCAGATCAGGAAAGATCATAGATAGGCATCAAGATCTAAAGGATTGGGCGGAACTAGGCGCGCGATATGAAAAAAGAAAAGAAAAAAAAAAAAAAAAAAGGGGGGGGGGGGGGGGGGGGGGGGGGGTGGGGGGGGTTATGCGTCCGTGTACGAATAGAATATTTTAGAATGCATGGCAACGTGATGTGTTCCTGTTGCAAGAAGTAATATGAAAGTTAAAACTAAAAGGCAATTGAACAGAGTTCATGTAGGTCTGTCACAAGTCAAGTCGTCAAAATTAGCTTTAATGACTGTGTTGATGTTGTGTTATTTTCATTTGTACCCCTTTTCATACCTCTAAATTTGCTTCCTTACGTTTTAGAACTGCAATTTCTCTTCCACAGTTCTTGACCCAACATGGTGAGACTATATATTTTGGTCATGTTTATCAAACTAATTACACCTTTCTTCTTCAAAAACGATAACAAGCAAAAGGCTCGTGGCCCACTAGTAAACTTTTATCGTTCTCTGACTTGAACTGTCATGATAAGTACATTTACAACAACCAAGATTAATTCATTTCGCTCCGAATAAAATCTTTCGAACACTTTGTGATTTTGGCACAAGCATCCTGAAGTGGGCCCAAGGCTAAACTTTTTTGTTTACCGTACGCATGCGCTCATCTCTCAGAGCTGAGCTATTGTGACTATTGGCACGACAACTGATGCCTCATTGGTAACAGTAGATCAGACCAGATCATAACGATTCAATAATGCAGCCGTCGATGCGTCTTATGCCTCATTTTTTTTTTTTTATTTAATGAATCGCTTTAAGTGGTCATATGTACATAAGCTTAACTTTTGATTGATGACTTCACACTTCATGCATAGACATAATTTTGTGTCTTTTATAGTGTAAGTCAATCAAAATAATGTGCGTTTATATCTGAAGACGTCGATGTACCTATGGCCAGCTTAAAACATAAAATTATTCTTACAATAAAACATAAAGATCATATGTTTACTGATAAGTTTCTATGGTGTAGGTGTCTCGAGTTTGCGTTCGTTAAAACTTTTCAAGAAACATTTACATAAACATTTTAAGTGTCAATGATTTCATTATTCGATTAGAATCATTAACGTCCGCTGGCAAAGCCTTCCGGAAACCACACTTGAATGCACCGTCTAAATATTTACTCCATTCAATTGCTCATCCCCACTCCCACTCTGTCCACTATCCCTCTTCTCTTCACCCAATCTACCATTCCCCCCCCCCCCCCCCCCCCCCCCCCCCCCCCCCTCTCCCCCTCTCTCTCTCTCTCTCTCTCTCTCTCTCTCTCTCTCCGTAGTTTTTGCATGTTTGCTTGTATGTTTGTTTATTTCCTTCTGTTTGACTACCCACCATGTCATTATTACGTTTATGAATAGCCTGCTTATCATTTCAGAAATCGATTACAGTGTTCATTCATTCATTCATTATGCCCATCGCTCCCGGTGGACCATTGGCCATCGACGACCCTTCGCCATCACACTCTGTTCTGGGCTGTTCTGGTCATTCCAGTCCAGTTCGTTCCTTGTTGTTTTCAGCTCCGCCTCAGTGTCTCGCCTCCAGCTGTTGCGAGGCCGGCCTCTCTTCCTCTGTCCTGGGTGTTAGAAGGGGAGTCAGCCTTGCAGCTTCCTTTCGGCTTTCACTGCACTGCGTCATAAGTCTCCGGGATGGAGACCCTTGCCAAGGTGAATGTTTTGGTTCGTTGTCGTCGATGCTTCTGTAACTGTGCTTTTTTACAGGTAGGGTTGTTAGCCCTACGCAAAACCCTTTACTCTCGGGGCGAGGTGGTCCTGTCTTAGTCGCCTCTTACGACATGCATGGCAGGGCAATGGGTCTGTTCTATGCCCAACCCACAGGGCGGTAGTTGCTATGCTGAATTGTCAGTGTGAATGATAGGAGTTGAAATAATGTAAGCATGACAAGGACAGGCCTTGGCCTAAAATCTTCATCCTTGCGTATTAAAGATCAATCAATCAATCAATCAATCATGTTGCGAGGTAACTCGTTCCATGATGGTGTAATCCTGTTACTAAAGAAACACTGGTGTCTTGTTGGCGAACTGTTTTCAATAAATGATGTGTGTTTTTAGAACTAGGATGGTACCCCAAAAGTAAAAGAACAATACTCCGAGACTTTTATTATCAACGTTTTTTTTTTTCTAAAAATGGGGAAAAAAAGAAAGAAAGAAAAGCAACAAAATTTGAATTGCTTGTAATATTCGTGGCTTATTCATGTTGCTTCATTGTAATAGCTGCGGGATATTGTTTTGTGCATTGTTATGTGTAATATTTGTGGGCGTCTGGAGAAATCATGTTTGTTGAAAATTCACTCGTCCGTTTCATTTTGTAAACTGAATAAGTATTGCTTTCCCCCTTTTTTTTTTTTTTTTCGTGTGAATATGAAATAGATAGTTTTGATATGTTCTATCCTGGATTTCAGGCATCAGCCGAGGAATCATCAAGCTGTTTTTAAGTGAGGATACCATACACAAATCAAATTCTCGGTCTGGATATCTATATCAGACGCCGCTTAGTTCACTGTTCGACTTAAAATGCAAAGACAAATATTGGAGAGATTGTAACAGAAGCTGTCTCTTTGCTGATGAGTATGCCCTGGTGGCCTGTGAGGAGACCCACTTTCACACAAGTGTAAAGATATCTGAAGCCTCTGGTATTCTCAGCCTGATAATCAGCTTCGAGAAGTCCTTGACCAGCCCTGAACCTCACAGTAACCCTCAGTAGCTATGAATTATTGTCAATGGCACACAGCTGAAGAATGTTGGCATCTTCAAGTTTTTGTGAAGCACCATTTCTAACCATAGTTTCCTGGACACAGCGATCGCAACTAGGACACGGAAAGCAAGCCAAGCACTTGGCACGCTTCAGATCAAAATCTTGCAGCACAAGCATACTCGCCTCCCCACCAAGCTCAAGGTATAGCGCTTACGCCGCTTTGAAACATGGATTACGTTCTGCAGACACATCAAACGGCTCAAGCAATTCCACTCGTGATTTCTACAGTCAGCATGCGAGTACGCTGTCAGGACCACATCACTAACCATGAAGTGAAAGAAAGGGTTCCCATTATAATGCTAGGATTCATATTAGCTCTGTTTAGTGCATTATATGATTGGCCTTCAAATGCCCCCTCGTTGTTTTTTTCCACAGCGCTGTTGGGAACAAATACACAAACACTTTCCATCCTCATGGCATATTCTTGGAAAGACTAATCTCCCTAAGTTCACAGCTTTGTATTTTGAATCAACAAAGTTCAAATTCCAACAATCGACCAAATAATTCAAATTGTCTTTGAAAAAAAAAAGTAACAGTTATGCAGAGAAACGTTTGTGAATATATTTCATAGCAAATACTTAACGCAACACTGTTTGTTGTTTGAGGAAAATCACTAAAGTAAATCGTGAGAAAAAAAAAAAACAGGGGCATACATACCTCCACTTGTCATATCTGCATTCTTAATGGCCATCTCCAACAGTCATGGACTCTCTTGTGTCTTCTGGTCTTGTCATTATTTCAATTGTTTGAGATCGTAATACTGGTGTTTGATGAGAGGAGAACGGAGAACAATATAGTTTTGCAACAACTGAAATGATAACGAATCTATATACCATGATCAATTCCATGGATTTAACAATTTGAATTATTTGGTCGATGGCTAGAATTTGAACTTTGTTGATTCAAGATACAAAGCTATGAACTTAGGGAGGCTGTCATTTGCAAGTTTTTCATTTTCAAATTTAAAACGGTCAGTGACTACATGTATGACTGCCACAATGTAATCGTATGTGTTGAGAGTATGTATAACAAGGAGTTGCATTCGTCTTTAATATGTTTAAATTGAAGCTTAAAAAAAATCATCATCACAACAAATCGAGACGATGATGAAGTAGTTGGAAAGTGAGGCGACTGCAGGCGGAAATCTAAACAAATTTTAAATGTTAGTGATAGCGTTAAAAAAAAAAAAAAAAAAAAAAAAAAAAAGTAGACACACGAATCACAAGACAAAACTCGATGAGTTTCGACCTCTTATTGGTCTTCTTCAGGCAAGATACAAAACACACAGGACAACGAAAATCAACGAACAATCACTTATGATGAAGACGATGATGTGGTTCTGAATCTGAATTCACACACACACACACACACACACACACACACACACACACACACACACACACACACACACACACAAGTGCCTGTGCGCTCCCCCCCCCCCCCCCCTCTCTCTCTCTCTCTCTCTCTCTCTCTCTCTCTCTCTCTCTCTCTCTCTCTGGTTAGAAAAAAAAAAAAAAAAAAACACGACTGGTGCCACATAGGTCTGTCTGTCTATTTTTATTATGGAAATGGGGAGTATGCAGCATATTCCCCCTTTCCCTCATACATCTCCTTTTTCCCCCCCTCCCCTGACCCCACAGCCGCTGCCCCTACCCCCATCCCCTTTTTCAGAACCGACACTAGAATGACTTTGGGGGTATCGTATGCTAGGCTCAAGAATCACTTCTCAGGGCTGAACGCTAACGGGCAGCCCAATCTATCGTATACTCCTTGAGTCCTTATCTATACCAAACTTTTTTTCTTTTTCTTTTCTTTTTTTCTCTTTTTTTTTACTTGTTAATCCTGGGCTTGGGATATGTCGATCGAGGTTGCTGCTCTTGTCTCTTCATCGAACTTGTTCCAGTCAGTGACTGCAGTTTCAAACAGAGGAAAGTTTATGTTGACCTGTTTCACCCTGTGGAATCTAGGATGTTCTATAGCGTAGCAAATCAGGGAAATTATATGATAAGCCTATGTACTTTTGCCATGTACGTGCTTCAGTACTACTTGTCGTGCATATATATTTTTCAGCATACGTAAACTGCACGGTAACAGTGCCAATAGATTCGCGGACAAACGGGCGAGTGGGACAAAACATAAGAAACACCAAGGACACACAAAAGTGCACGTTAATGCAGGACATCGTGAAAATGTTTATTTGTTGGTGTATTTGCTCTTTCCAGAATCGTGATAGATAAATCATGTTCAGAGCAATTAACAATTTTGTCGTCGTCATTATATAAAAAATATAACCCGGCAATGTAGGCTAGGCTATCCCATACTCCTCTAACGCCAGACCGCCATCTGTTTTTATTTTTGTTCATGTCCCGGCGCCTTGTAAACTACTGCTTCAAAATTAATACCTTGTTTACCTTCGAGCGGTGTTCCCCGCCAGAGGGGTGGAATCTGCAGACATTGGGCGAATTGCGAGTAAGCACGTCAAAGTGACCGTCTCGCAGAGAAGTCTACAGACTCCAGGGCGAGAAACGTCAAACGGTCACTGGTACCAAGGCTAATGATATGAACAACACGATGAACCATGTAAACGTAAAAGAAGAAACTCGTAGTGAGCAGCATGAGGACATGGAAACAGATCAGATCGATGGTAAGTATTAAAACGGCAACAAGTACCTACGGAAAAGTGCAGTGTGAAATCAGCAAGGATAAGCTGTTTTATTAGGATAGCTAGTCATGCTAATTTCTGCTGTTTGTGCTGTCGCTATTGACGTATTGTCAGTTGCAAAACATGACACCCGTAGATCCAATTGATGACAGATGACAAGGGATGAAAATAAGCAAAAGTTAGGATATCGTTTTCGCAGAAATAGTCGTCCACATACCATACAAATAGGGCAAGGAAATAATTGAAAATCTGTAAATTGATAACAGTATTTGCAATGCCACCAAAAAATTGAGGTCAGTTCAGGTCAAGTTTTAAGACTTCATGGTGCAATTCACGAATAATTAAGTCATCAGTGCTTTTTTTTCTATTCTCTGTCTCAAATCAGATACTGAAATATATGTCAAGGAGTGTTGTTTTAATGTAATGCCTCGTCTTAAAACTTGTCTTACATTAAAAGAAAAATAGATAATGCAAGCGAAAATGTGAATCTAATTGTTTGTGCAGCTGCTGACACAACCACACCCCTTTGCTACAAAGTTGCATTTGTTCCTTCCTTTTAAAACAATATTCATACAGCGACAATGTCAAAATAGAACAGGATATGGATATTCAGGTCCGAATGACAAATCTGAAGACAATACAACCATTTGGTTTTGACTTCAGTATCAATATGATAGTGTCAAAACCAAGAACAGGGTCCGGATGTTCATTAATAGTGTAAAGAAGATCTGAAGAAAATACGACAGTTCAGTTTTGAATTTAAACCACGCATTTTCTGTTTTGGTCGTTTTGTGGAAAGAGATGCCACTGAGTGTGGTGCTAAAGTAGCAGTCTCTCAGAATTTCATACACTATAATTTTTGTGCATTTCTCAGGTGTTAGTGCATCATATTGTATAAAGAGTATTAAGTTTGTTTCTTTGTGTGTTGAGTGTGATTTTCGCTAAGAATTGGCATGGCTGATAGCTGTGATTTTGAGACAATCTTGAACATTGATAGCTTCTGGTATCAATGTAATATGAATTACACCAGTTTTGTGTCCACTGGTAATGACTGATATTTTACCAGTTCAGATGATGAAATACAGATGAAATATTGGGCCGCAGGTGCTATGTACTGATTTGATTTTCATTCGACTGGACGTTGGCATTGACAAAGAGGAGCGTTGCATATTAAATAGCAAAGAACCTCTACAGGAACCTTTACAGATTGCTATTATCAGGCGCTCTGTTTTTGGAAGAGCAGCTTGCCTTTGCTAAGGTTGCCGTATGGTTTTCGAGAACTACTAGCACAATTACTGCAAATCCTGTGTGGATTTGACTTAACGGTGTAAACAGTGCAATTCTAGACTATTAAAAATACGAGGGGGAAAACCTGTATGGGTAATACAGCCTGTTATTCAAAGCTTTTTCATCAAATGTTTGTAATTGTGTGTCTAACATTAAATGAATATCACTGAAATTGTCTGAAACATATTACATGTTCCCCATAAGATCCATAGGACCCTTTGCCCAGAAATTCAAGGGTCCTTGAGCCATAAGATTTCTAGATAATGTAGGCCTTTAGGAATTATGATGATAGCCTGTACAAACTGTTCCCCTCAGTGCCATGCATGGCAGAATGTGAATGTATAGGGGTTATAGATAACCATACACATGAATTGAAAAATTGAATTGTTCAACAATGATTTGCCAGCTGATGTGTGTGTGTGTGTGTGTGTGTGTGTGTGTGTGTGTGTGTGTGCGTGTGTGTGCGTGTGTGTAATTTACTTAGCATTAAATGCTTACGATGATTTTATTATGCGCTCTAAACTCTGAAGCCTTTGCCACTCACAAGGTCATATTCTCTTCTGGGTGTAATGAAACCATGTTAACATTAACAGAGATGTCTGTCTTAAGAGAATTCGAAGGCCGGTTAGCATGAATGACTTTTGTAGCAAAAATCTCATGATGGAAAATGGAGGAGGATATTTTTATTCCATTTACACTGTTTGTAAGTCATACCATAGGAACTTGAGTGCTATGAAAAAAAAAAAACCAGCAACAAAAACAGAATGAATACCTAAATCATATAACTTAAACTATAAACAATACTGTAAATATACCTTGACAGTTTATCATTACTCTGTCTGTACCATGAATATTCCTGTAACAAATTTCGTTTTACCCCTACCATCACTTATTCTACATTCCTCTTTCCCTTTGACTCCCCTGACTTCCAAAAAATAAGGTTAAAGGTTAATTGAGACGTTGTGATGGCTTCAGCTTGTGCTTGCTCAAAAGATGTTTGAGGGAGACTTGGTCTGGATGGTTTCATCAGCAGTTGTGGTGAAGCATCATACAGAGCTGTTGGCATGCCCCCTTTAAAAAAAAACTGACACCAAAACTGCTTGAGAAGTGTGATTTTTTTTTTTTTTTTTTTTTTTTTTAAATTTGAAAACATCCCTGTCGTTCTGAGCTAGCGAGTTTGTTTCCAACCACTCCGCCAGCCTTCATATGACTTCTGTCTGTTTTTCAGCTAACTCATAGGTCTGTTTGGCTGCAGTGTTATTTCACACCAGTATTGAAAACAGTAGGCCATTGAAGACAATGGGAAGTAATACTCCTTTGAGTCCTGTGAAGAGCAAGCTTAAGTAGCAAACATAACAGACGTTAAGCCTTCTGTTGCATAACAGCTACTTTCACGCTCAGTGGCGTTCATGATGCAATCAAACAAAACTGAGTGTACATAGTTTTGTGCAAGAAGAAGAAAAATACATAGTAGAGGACAGAAAAATGTATGTCCATGGGACCCACTGACACTGTCTTTGTGTTTCAAATTGCTGTTACGTAAGGAACACTTGTACTGAGTAATGTGAAAGTTTGCTTTTTGAGAATGAGAAAGTGTATATATATGAAAAGTTCTTAGCCTTGAACCCAGGGCAGATGAAAAGTTTGATTTTTTTAAGGCTTATGTGGCTTTTTTTTTTTTAATTGTTATTCAGAAAAATGATATTTGAAAATGTGATGATTTATTTCTGTTTTTTAATTAAGTCTTTTGCTCGAAATCTGAAGAACTTAAAGAGAAGGGTACCAGCATCTGGTAACTTACTTTTGAGTGAACTTAGTACATTTTCAGGCTCCATATTTCGTGAGGATTTCACATTTTTTTCCTTACAAACGCATGCTAGAATATATTTGATTGTGTGACTTCACCATTTATGGCAAACTTGTCACTTGTGTGTGTTCACTTTTTATCACTGTCAAAGCTTGGATGAACAACTTTTTATAAATTGTTTTCTATCTTTTTTTTTTGTTGTTGTTGTTTTGTTTTGGTGAGGAAGAATTAGAAGTTCAGAAACCGCATAGGTTTCTTATAAATTTGTGATGCATCACTTTATTTATGCATCTGCACATCATTGACTGGTGTTCTGGTTATGTTTGTATTAGAGGGGAAAAAAATTCATGCGAATTCAACTTGTTATATCTGCAGCACAGTAACTTTTTCAAGAATGGGAAAGAATCAAATCAGCATCCATCATACTCTGCAGCTTACATCATTGAAGTATTTGCATAAAACATTTACCTTTTAAAAAAAAACTTTTCACTTTTGGAAGTCGCTAATTTCACAGTAACATGTTATATTTAGATTTTTGTTTTTTACATTGTTCGTCTGGCTTGCTCTTAAAACTGTGAAAAAAATATCCGAGAGTGTGTTCTAAAACATTCTTTGAACATGTCTGTGTGAGTGTGTGACTTGTGCTCTTGTCCTTTGGAAATTATTTACTTACTTGTAAGAGTATTATTGTGAGCGACGACAATAATTGGGGGGGGGGGGGGGGGGGGGGGGGGGGTATAAAAATATGTGAAGCAGAATGTTTATCTGGGGGAAATGTGGCATTTAGGTGGATGAAAACCTACACCCTGAAAGTTTAACATTCCCCTGAGTAAGATTGAACACCATATCTATCGGAAAATGAAACTTGTCGCAGGAAAATCAGGTTGCACAGATGTGATAAAATATGTCATGGGATGAGTGGGTGTGGTCAGATGGCAAGGCATTTTTTTTTCTCTTGCAAGTGGCTTTCTGTTCAGTGGGGTGTGTCTGTGCAAGCATACAAGCCAGCGGGCTACATAAGACATGAGTTAAGGAGTCACAGTATACTCTAGAATTCCAGAATGGAAAATAGGATAGACAGGCCTTGTGATGTTGGCACTATTGATCATATTTTTGTTTTTTGCTAGGATTGGTTCTCAATAGGAAAAAGTCAGACTTGGGCACAACACAGGTAAAGGAATGCTGTTGACAGACATTGAAGCATTTTTTCCAGTGTCAGTAACTGTGCAGTTTCCAAACCATTCATCAAGGCTGCAGCTGTGATATTTTTAGTGTCTGAATAAGCAAGAGTGATTAATTTGCATACATGGATAGCTTTACCATTAAAATCTTTTAAAATTTTTCCCAGCAACTTTTCAGAAGCAGTTGTAAACCTAAGCATCATCAGTTTCATTGCTGTAAATGTATCTGATGACCAAGATCAACTGAATATCATTTACATGCATGTGCAGTTTTAACTGAGAAATTTGAATAATTAGTACACCATATATTATTGTAGGATGTACATCATTACACACTGAAACCCTATCTCACACTGAAATGCTACCTCACACTCTTAGATTGTGTTTTGAGCATGAACTTCAGTTTCTAAAATAAAAATTTGGAGGTTAATTCAGTCATGAAATAAAGTACTCTATTGATTGGTCAGATTCTCTGACATTTCTTCAAAATAAGGATTGAATCTTTATTGCTCAGGCAGGTGAAAATGGCATCTTTGCTGCAGTTGCTGAATAAATCAACTGAAATTAGACACGATACAGAAGGCATCAAACCAAACAAACAAGAAAGTTATATATTGAAGCATGCCTTTTGATGATCTCACTCACACACACCTGCACACACAAGCGCGCGCGCGCACACACACACACACACACACACACACACACACACACACACACACACACCAGTAAGCAAGGAAAGAATTCACTATGCAGCATCTATGGTGAAAAAGTTTAGTTCAGCTGAAGTGTCAAAGAGTTCCATGTTCATGCTTCTCTCTCTCTCTCTCTCTCTCTCTCTCTCTCTCTCTCTCTCTCTTGAAAATATGAAAATTAGCAGGATGAGGTAGAAGAAACATGATGTCTGAAATTTCATGCAAGCAAGTAATAAGAGAACCAAAAAGTAATGTAAGAAAGTATATACTGAAATTTTCACCTAATAGTTACGCACAGTAAACTGTTGGTGTGGGACAGCAAAGAGGAAGAGAGAGATAGGTTACACTGCCCTAGCACAAGGGATGAAGGGATGGATCGGGAAAATAAACTCTGAGAAAAAAAGATAGTCAGATGCAGCTGATCTGGAAACTACTACATAACTCCTCCTTCAAGGGGGGGGGGGGGGGGGGGGGGGGGGGTACAGATTTTCAGGATTGAAAATACTAAAGAGATGTGGGGAAATCCCTTGTGAGCTGAGGAGTTTTCATTCCCCCTTGTGATTGAATGTTAACAAACAGATAATCATAGTTTCTTTAGATGTGTGGCAACTTAATTATTTGGTATGGTGATTTGTGGAATGCAAAATGATGCTTTCAGGGTTGCCAAGATCTGCTGTAAAAATTTTCGCATCAGAATAGGCTATTCTGCCAGTATCTGGTGTATAGGTTTCACATCAGTGTATGCTATTCTGTTTAAAGAAAAAAAAAAATCCAGCTCTAGATTTGTGGAGCATTGTTGGTAATGATTTATAATGAATGTCAATAGCATTGTGTTCAGAATTTTTAATGGATAATTTGTCAGTTGTCTAATTGATCATGATGATTAGTGTACTTTTATGTGACTTCTTACGATCTACAGCATTAGGTGTCATAACTGCCAGCTGTTACATATTTCTCACAGATTTTATTGTTAGGTCTGACTGAGGGGGAAACTGATATTTTTTTCAGTATTTTATCAATTATTAATTATGCTTGAGGGAGAGAAAAAAAAAGGTCAAAAGCTGAAATGAAGTGTGAATCAGGGTGGAGTAGACCGCACTGGTTTGTTTCTGATCCACATTTTCGAATGTGGATATACTGTGTGTGTGCAGTACAAGAAATAATTTACCTTTGAATTTAATGAAACGGTGCATAGACAGATGACAGTGATCTCTTGGCATTGATTTCTTTGATTATTTGATTTCTTTAGGAAACAATCATCACCATGGAGATGATCCACCAGGGAGATTATCAATGGTGAAATTAAAGAAGAGAGCGCTGATATCACTGAAGCGGAAATGGAAGAAGGTATTTCAAGTGTGTGTGTGTGTGTACTTAACTCATTCATTAAATTTAATTCAGTAGTTTTATTATGTCCAACAATTTCTGATTATGTTAAACTTCTTGTCACACATACATTTTTGTATAATTAGTTTGAAAGAAAACCAGATTGATTTTATATACATTGCAGAAAATGTGAAATGCAAATATATTGTTCATCACAGCAATTAGAAGCCATGTTTATACTTTATTAAAGAAGATAAGTGAGTGGGTTATATTTAGAAATTTGAAATGCAACTCTGTTTTAGATGACAGTCGAGCAGAGGCCACTTTCAGATACACTGTGGAAAACATCAGTAAGCTGAAAGAAACTGCTCTGAGTCCACCTTGCATGGTCAGGAATCTCCCTTGGTAAGCAACAAATCTGAACAACCCTCTTTCACATGAGAATACAGGCAACATAACTTATTTGCATTGATTTCAATCCAAGAAATGAATTCTCTCTTTTTTTTTTTTTCTTTTTTTTTTTTTTTTGCTTGATGATGATCATTTTCTCCTTTGTTATGGGGGGGGTTTTTTTTTGTTGAATAGACTCGCCTATGCCTGCATGATTCCCTTTATATTTCTATGCCTTTGCCCTCAGACAGCATCATCCCAGGCTCACCAGTTATCTGAATTTGGTGGTTTTCCTCAATTTTGTTCATGCAAATTGATCATTTGGAGGGGGCTTTAAAAATATGAATGTATAAAAGAACATAATTAACAAATATCAGAAATGTGTTTTGAGATAACTGCTTTTTTCAGTGGCTTCAGATATAAGGAAGCTGTAGGAAAGTGTTGTCATGATATTTGTTAGAGTGATTCTGATAAAAAGGAGCATTGCAATGGAAGGGGAGGGGAGGTTGGATTTATCAAAGTAAGTTATCTTTCAGATGTGTTCTAGATCATGCATGCTGAAAAAGAGGGGGGGGGGGGAGGGCAAGGAAGAAGCAGTTTTATTGCATCCTCAAAACACACACATACAAATGTGCACACACGCATGCACACAAACACATACATATGCACACACACACACATTCTCACCACACACACACACACACACACACACACACACACACTTTCTCTCTCTCATGCTCTCGCTCTCTGACCCGAAGATGCATGTACACACATAACCACACACACAAAAAAAATAGTCTAATGGTAACAGAAAATGTTTTTGAGAACAGAAAATGTTTTTAGAGCATTTTGGGGCAGTCTTTAGTAGTAGTATTTCTGTATTGGTGAATGATTTCTAAGTAGATTGCTGAGTGTACCAGATATGGTTAAAACATTGTGAAGTTTTATATTTCCACATTGATAAGTAAGTTGAAAGAAACTTCATGTTAAGAGGTTACGTCCAGTGATATTTCTGGCAACATGAACATGATTAGCACACATATAATGCATTGGTGATGGTTATGAATTGTTTTAAACTCTGATTTTGGGTATCTGAAAGAGCTTTCTTTTAAAGAGGCATAGAACTAGGCAGTTTTCAAGTGCAGCCTTTTTCCAGTTGTTATGACAAATTGAAATGAAAATGTAAACTACTATTCGAATCTTGATGAAAAAAAATTTCTGAAAATCTTGCTATCCAGTGGAAAAAGCTGTTCTCAAATGCAAGTTTGGCCTTTACTGGTCCCAAACAACTCACTGTCTTTACAGTTCTTGCATGCTTACATTGAACAGGACGTGCTTGCTTACTAGAGCTGACATGTTGTATTCAAAGCTCTGGGCTGATTTAGCCACTTAAGATTTTTTACCACATTTAAAGAAAGTACAAGAGCAACAGTTTGTAATGTGTTCACAAAGTAAGACTGTGGTATTATATCACTCTTAACCATGTGTAGATTTGAAGAATGGAGAGAATTTTTTTGATCCAGTGTACTTTTTCATCTCTGCTTCCATTGAAACCATTATTGTATAAGGAGTTGTGTCACAGGAAAATCATGGCCATGCCAAGAAACAGCCAAAACGCAGATCGTCAGAAGAGCCTGGGCTTTTTCCTCCAGTGCAATGCAGAATCCGACTCAGCGTAAGTAGTGTGCTTGGTACTTCCAGCAGAGGATAAGACAGATTGTCTTACATACCCATCTCACACTCCTCAAACCCAGGTCATGTGTTATTTGGATTTTTATTTTCATGTATGCTAAAAGAAAGAACCTCTCCCCAAACAAGAACAACAATAAAAATCATTCAACTGAATTAGTTATCAAAAGAAAATGGGATAACTCGGGCAAATATACCAATAGAAGTGTTGACAGATTCTAGTGTATGCACATTATATGATCTGAAAGTAAGATGAAGATTTGAATGTTGCAATTGGCTGAATGTAATAAAAACACAGTGGGTCAGTAGTCTGAATTAGAAGGGAGATTGTAGAGGCATTATTCAAGAAGTTAGAACTCATTATTCACAGAACCATTGCATAGTGCACAGATAGAGGTGTGAAAAGGCTATCTCATACATTGTGCTGTATAAGCAAAGCAAATATGAATTTGCTTGGTTTGATCCTGAAATGCTTGCAGAAAGAAGAGGAAGGAGTGCTTAAAAAATTCATGTATGCTTTCCAGATCATGGTCATGTCATGCCAGCGCAGAGCTAAGAATTCTGAATGCAAGACCAGAAACAGAGCCTTTCTGCCGAAGTAAGTTTGTTTTATCATTTGATGGTATAGCCCTGTTTAGAAGAGTATATGGGGTTGGAGTTTTTTTGGTTGGTTTGGTTTTTTTTCTTTTGTTTTGATGAGACCTTGAGAAAACAAATCCTCAAAGGGCCACTGTTGTTTACACCAGTGCTTACATTCTGGTGTATCTGTATAGGTCCGATTATATCCTAAAGAATGTAAGCCACCTGAAAATTTGGTGCCAAAAACAGTCAAAAGCTTGTGGTTCTGTATGTGTGTATGTGCGCGCACATGTGTGTGTGTGTGTGAATAATTGTGGTTTGTGTAAGGTTTTTGTGTGTGTTTTAAATGTATTTGTACTATCGGTTACTTTTGAATGAAAAATCACTTTTTCAAAAATGAAACTTCAATGTAATCATTAGGTAAATGATATACTCATTGTAAATTTACAGGCAAGCATTAACATTTTAAGTTTGATTTTTTATCAGATTTTTATTTGAAAATCTCTGTTCAATGAACTGAATGAATAAAATTGTGTTTGTCTTGCCAGAAATATCACATTTGTTCTACTGCAAGGAAAACGATTGGGGTTTCAGCCACTTCTTGTCATGGAATGTAAGTCAGTCTCTCTCTGTCCCTCTCACTCACTCACTCTCATTGTCTCTCTCTCTCTCTCTCTCTCTCTCTCTCTCTCTCTCTCTCTCTCTTCTTTATTATCCCTCCATGTTCAAAGTCCATCATGTCTGTCTGTTTTCTGCCTTTCATTTTAATGTATCATGCAAGGAGGTGATAGGCATATTGCGTCTGTGTGCGCATGTTTTCTTTTGTTTATTAATTTTGCTTCAAATACAATGATACTAAGGGAAAAGATACACATGCTTAAGTGTTCAAAGTATGGAAATAACTGTGTGGATAGTCATACATTTCTGGGGCGTATTTTGAGTCGCAGCAAAAAAGTTGATGAAACTGATCATAGTTTATGACAAACCTGCATTAATGCTGTAGATGTTGATTATGAGATTATTTTCATATGATGTTTTTCTCCTAGGAATTGCTCGATCCAGAGAAAGGGTATGTGAAAGATGACAAAGTCACTCTGGAAGTCCATGTCACAGCAGATGCACCGCACGGCGTATGGTAATATATTTGTTTGTTTTTTACAAATTAGATGTGTTTCATCCATTAACACAGTTTTACCATGCAACCAGTAACATTTTTATGTTGATGATTTGGAAAGCTATAGAGATATGCATATTTTGAAAACAGTTTACGTTTTTTTCTAATACAGAACAAAGTTAATTTTAAAGTCTGTGTGTGTTATGTTTGAATCGTTGCAAGTTTTAAATGTCCTGTTGAAAATTTTTTGCTTTGCAGTTGGGACTCCAAGAAACACACAGGGTACGTGGGCCTGAAGAACCAGGGAGCCACATGGCTACATGAACTCGCTTCTACAGACACTGTTCTTCACCAACAAGCTGAGGCGGGCAAGTCATTGATGTGCCAGGCAGGCATGAACATTGTAGTCTGAAGACCTGATTTTCCCTCAGTATGGCACTTTTGAGCTTCGTGAAAAATTTGCCTCTTTGACGAAAGAAAATTACCATTTAACAAAGAAAAAGGAAACAAAACAGCTATTTATAATCTTATAATCAGTTTACCTATGAACCATGTTGAATCCTTTGAAAGTTCTGAATGAGAATGACAGTTTTTTTTTTTTCTGGAAGTGTCAGTTTAACAATTGAAAGTACTTGTAAAATTATTATTTTTTGGCTTTTTTTTTTTTTTTTTTTTTTTTAACTTGACATGATAGTTGCACGTCTCGGTCATGTTCTAGAGTTCTGTGGGAAATGTCTTCTTTCAGCATGTACTGCTTTATATTTCGCAGATTGCTAAAATTTTTTTTTTTTTTTTTAATGCATATTCTATGTTCATAATGTGTGTGGCCTTTTTTTTTAACATGGCATACTTTGTACAGTGCACTTCAGGATAGCGCAGTGTCAAACAAATGTTGAAAAAATACATATTCTCTCATTTTTGTGCAGCTTTTAACACTTTTTAGCTGTTCATCCAAAAACTAATTCCATGCTCTGCCATATGTATTTATATGCTATAATCAGTAATGGATGGTAGATAGTGCAACATGTATATGGATGCAAACTGCAGAGCTGAAAGATTGGTTTGTTTGCTTATTTCTTTCCTGAAAAAAAAGAGGTGTGTTGTGTGCAGTTGTGTTTAGTTTTAGGAACAGGAACGCTTCCTCGCTTTGCACTCCCACATCCTATATTTGATCTATCCATTGGCAGTTAGTAAGTGGTTGTGAGGGATTTTTTTTTTTCCACTTTACTGACTTTTAGAATATTTCATATTTGTGAAGTGTTTGACTTGTAGACAAAGTGCTGTGTGTCTACCAGGCAGTCTACATGATGCCAACAGAGGGAGATGATGGCTCAAAGAGTGTGCCCTTGGGCTCTCTGCAGCGGGTCTTCTATGAACTGCAGTTCAGTGACACAAACCTGTTGGTACCAAGAAACTCACTCGCTCCTTTTGGGTAAGACAATTTTTGTTTAAATTCACAAGCTCAGTTTTTGTTATACAGAGTACAGTATAACTTGAAATCTGTCTGAAGTTGTTTTTTGCTGCTTTATGGTTTTGTTGCAGTATCTGTTTTATTTAGTGTGATTTGGAAACGGGTGAATTTTGTGAATAAATCTTATTTGTGCTTGCGTTTTATGCTATTCATTTATTGCAAACATATCTTATTATTCTAAGGTGGATCCTTTTTGAGAATTTTACTCTGAAACTAATGGGTTGAGGTATTTATGTGTTGATGATTCCATCATAACTGATCAGTATCAGATGTGTGCTGTCACATTCCTTTTTCCTCTTCAGTTATTGATCTATACCTTGTATGGAGGAATTTTGTGGACAGCATATTTTTCTTTATAAATATCACAACTGCTCATCATTTACTATTTGGCTTTGCTTGTGTTTTTAATGCAGGTGGGAAACTCTGGATTCTTTCATGCAGCATGATGTACAGGAGTTGTGCCGTGTGGTAAGCCAAGTGGCTTTTTTTATAATTGTTTTCAGGTTTTTTTTCCTTTGAATCTTATATGTAGATGAGAAATAAACATGCAATGATCTGTAATGATGATAGAAAAAACAATCCTTGACCACGTATTTTTTGACCATGTGATTGTATTGCAATCCGTTTCAGATTTCTTTTTTCTGTCCCATTTGCACTCCTTGGTGGCATTACTGCCACACCACTTCTGTGAGCCAACTGTCCATTTGCAGTCTCTCCCACACTAGTGTTGTAGCAGTTGCACTGGCTGTCCATTGAGAGCTATTGGCATCAGTTGTCATTTTGCAGCCCACCATCCAACTGTGCAGGACACCACACTCAGTGCTTCCACACCTTCCCCTCCCTACTTAAAACCAGAATCTCATGAATGCTAAGTGTTGTCTGGACTTTAACAGGGGAGGATGGATTGTGTATTTATTATGAAGTAGAAATGCAGTATGTATATTTTCTCCTCATGATTTCAGCTTCTGGACAACATGGAGAACAAGATGAAAGGCACTTGTGTTGAAGGAACCATTCCACAGCTTTTTGAAGGAAAGATGTTGGTGAGGATGGATCTTTACTTTTTTGAAATAAAGTTAAGATAATTGTGGTGGTTTTCTATTGCCTTTTAACAAGTCATCAAGTACATTTCTTTCATTTTTTGCTTGCCTATCTGAGTGGGTACTTGCCATTCTTTCAAGCATCCATATCATCATCTCTTTGTTGGGTCTTGGCTCAAAAGGAGCTGACAATTGAAATGGATGTCCAATAGAGTGATTTATTTGCTGAAGAACACATTCTTCAAGAACATGAAGAGAAGTGCTAGATCCTATGGGTGTAATTTTGTATGTGTGTTTGTATTGCTTCAGCCCTCAAATGTGAGTGCTTTTTGAAAAGTGGTTGCATTTTAATGGTTACACATCCATCATGATTCACAAAGTACATACCGAGAGAAATTGATTTCATTATGAAAATGCCAATTTACATGTGTAGTATTTACAAAGGTGAAGGGATATAGGAATTGTCCTGTTAACTCTTTCGGCCTGATGCCCAACATCTGGTGGGATGCATGTGAACACAGTTTATATAACGGCCTTAACCTGACCAGAGGTGGGGTGTCAATCTCTGTTCAGAACTAGAACATTTAATCTTTCCTCTGTACATAGATAAATAAAGGCAGAGTGTTTTGAAGCTATTTGCTTCTTGTACCAAATGCTGTTTAGAGTAAACAATTTTGAGATGATTTAACAAGTTTTTTCCTGTGTGTTTTTCATCCGACACCATTAGCCAGCGAAGAAATCGTACAGTGAGGCAAACTTAGCTGAAATCACCATGGTCTGTCCTAGCAAATAACTCTAAAAATTTAAATATAAAAGCGATGTTGGCCCATATTTGACTAAGCACTGTGTTAATCCTTCACTTTTAGTCCTAAGGTAGCCAGTCAGATTTTCATGCGAGAACTGAAGGGGTTGAACGCCTGCTACGGTGTTCAGGTTCCAGTAAATAGAAAATGCTGTGTCTGTGCTTTGCTCTTTTATGAATAGATAAGTATAGATATGGTTAGAACTGAGGAATAATTTTTCTCTAATACCCTATCAGTAATTCAACTATCCAACTATCCATACAAAATCAGAACATTCCTTTAAAATTGGTTATAAAGATAACAATGCTCTGGAAAATTACTGTTTTCTGTGTAAAAGCCAGATATATTTAATGAAATTGCACAATTATAAAATGTCCTTATTGCAGAGAAAGTTCTGGTTAATTTGGGGTGAAATATGTCAGTTGTGACATTTTTTAATGACGCAAATGGATCACTGGACCATGGTATGTTATCTTTCAGTTTCACAGATTATGGCCTGTTTTTCTTTCAGTTTCACAGACATTTTACGTCATGTTCAAAACAAAATTTAAAATTCATTTTAAAAAAAAAAAATTATTATTTAACTGATATCAGAATTAAGATAATTGTGTACTGAAATTGGTCTGTCAACAAAGCAGCTTTTGCCTTTAAAGGTGCTTTGTTTCCATTTTCCATTCTGAATAATTTGGAACTAAGTAGGGAAAAAATATAAAACCTGTTAAATGAAATGAAAATTAATTTGAAAAAAAAAATTTGAATAAGTTATATATATATCTCTCTCTCTGACAATTAAGTAGTGGGGGAAAACAAGTGCAGATTAACAATTCTTCCATTATTGCAATAATGACTTGGCAAAGATTAAAAAAAAAAATAATTAAACATGAAGAAAATAGGAACTTGAAAGTAAGAAAATGATATTAAAATCATTAAAACCCTTCACTAGCTGCATGACAGATCCATCATAATCCGTCTCAAAGACAGATCTATGTGTATCATCTGTTCCTAGGCTTTCGTCTGTTGGATTAGACTCGTCAGGGAGACACGGCTGGTTGTGTCTGTGCTCTTGGCGTCAAATAGAGACACACCATAGTCCATAATTCTGTGGTGTGCTTGTCACCAAGGGTTCAAAAAGGAATCCAACAGCACCCCCAAAACAGCCAGTGAAGGGTAGTAAAATGAAACTAAACGAAAGTATGGAGAGTAAAAAAGTTGCTGAAAAAATAAAAACATTATGCAAACGGTATAAAATGAAGAGGACCGTCTTTGATCCTATGCTTGAGGATCCATTCAAGGATGCAAGGGAGATCAAAAGATATGGAACAGTTTGAATGGTCAACTCTGCTGTTCAATAACCCAAGCATTGTCAGTGGCTAAAAATTGTGCAGAACAACCTTTACTTGGATCTCCTAAGAGATGCTATCACCCACTGATTGACCAAACAGTATAATGCTGAACAATTAAGTAGTGGGGGAAAACAAGTGCAGGTTAACAATTCTTCCGTCATTACAGTAATGACTTGGCAAAAATTAAAGAAAAAATTGAACGTGAAGAAAATAGGAACTTAAAAGTGAGAAAATAATACTATAACTGTGAAAACCCTTCACTAGCTGCAGGACAGAACCATCGTAACCCCTCTCAAAAACAAATCTATGTGTATTGCCTGCTCCTTGGCCTTTCGTCTCCTGGATTGGACATATATATATATATATATATATATATACATACACACACAAATACATACATATATATATATATATAATCAAAGTTTTAAAATAAAATTCATTTAAGTTTCTTTACCTTCAGTTTAAATATCTGCTGAAATTGAAATCATGAAAAAATGACTTGCTTAAGTTTTACTTCCCTCCTTTCTAAATATCAATGGGATACCATGCAGAAGTCAGACAAGTCATTCCATGAATCAAAATTGTTCATAGGTACTCACCTGCACATATCTGGATTTTGAACTCCTGACATGCCTGTGCATATCCCACTCCTTGTCCTTGCATTTGCATAGATGTGTCATCAACTTTGGGTTAATTGATATTATCACTGAAAATGTATTTGACTGTGATACAGTGAAGTGTTAGTTTGCATTTTATTGCAGATGTAATGATAACCTGTTGGACTATGAAGTACTAAAGAAGTGATGAATGATATCTGTTGCTCCTATTTATCAAGGAACCATACATTACTGGATAACTTTAAAAAAAAATAAAATAAAATAATAATGCATGAAAGAAAACAAATTGTGTAGATGTGTGGTTCTTTTATGTTCTGATCCAGAATTACGGCGGATTGATTAATGGCAGTAAGCAGTCTCAGTTTTCCAGCTGAACAGACAAAACATGCCAGGTTAAGATAGTTCCACATGCAGATGCCATGTTAAGGTTTAAAGGGTTAACTCTGCCAAATTGGTTGGCATCAGACCTGTGTTGGTACAGTGCAGTACATGTGGTACCTGTTGAGATAATGGTTTTTATATTATCTAACTCTTTTTATAATGGATGTTGTGCAATATTTGTCAACAGTGAAGGCAGTGATGTACATTAAAAAAACAGTGAAATTGTATGTTACAGGAATTGTAAACTTTAAACAGCTGTAGTTGGCATCCACAGTTTAGTAGCTTATAAGAAATGGTGGTCAGCTGTTGCTATATGATAGTATAATCTATCAGTTAGTTAGGTCTGTGATGTGTTGTTTTATTACCCAAGATTTTGGTAACTAAACAAAAGTTTCTAGGTAAAAGTGTTGTGTTGACTTCATATGCATGGCTTTTAGTTTTCAAAATAGTATAAGTTTGGATTTTTTTTTTAAGTGGTGGAAATTGCTGTGAAGTATGTGTAGCATAATGAGTTGTTTTCAAGAATCATTCTTTGCAAGCATTAAAGACTTAACATGAAGATGACCATTTCTTACTCCATTGATTTGCTATTACCTTTTTGTCTTCTAGTCATACATCAAATGCAAGAACGTTGATTATGGATCTCAAAGAGAAGAAACCTTCTTTGATATTCAGTTGAATATCAAAGGCAAGAAAAAATGGTGAGTACTGGAGCAGTACTGTTTGCGTACCTTTGGGAAAATAGCGTCAGTTTACGATAGAATCTTCTGGTGTGTGTGTGTGTGTGTACGTTTTGCCTGTTGGGGCCGACTACAGAGCTAATTCCAAACGTTTTGAGGAGTGCGACTGTTTCAAGCAAATATTTTGGAGAAAAGGTCTGGCACAGGAAAGGCTATAGACGAAAACTGCAAAAATAAGTGGTGTTGGGAGTTGCTTCCAGAAAAATTAATAATGTAGAATTGAGAGCGAGTTGTGACTTTCAACATTAGCAGAGGCTGGCATAGTCTTCTGTGTCTTGTGCTGAGGAGCAGTCAACAAAAGTCTGGCAGACTTCTGCATACTGCCAGATCACTTCAAATGAAAGAGGCAGCAGGCAAGGCGGAAAAAGGTTTTTAGACTAGCTTGATGTTTTCTGTTTGTAAGGGTGTACATTAAACTGTGCATCAGTTTATTTTCTTTGGAATCTGACACCAGTGTGTTTTAATCATTGGCCACATTACATATAATTTAGCTCAAAGTTATGTCAAAGTAGAATCAGATTGCACCTATGGATCTAAATACTGAAAAAAAAAAAAAAAAAAAAATGGTGGGAAGCATGTTCCTGGCACCTCCATGATTTTCAGAAATTTTTATACTTTCTATTGAGAGCCCTAATGAACATAACTAGTATATCTGATTTTGCTGTATAGAGATGAGTATTTAGCTTACCTGTGAAGAATTGACTTAAGTGTGTGATCAGTTAAATTGTGAATTATATTGAACTCGTCCAGGAAAGTTAACTTGGAAGTAAATTTGTTCAACCCCACAGTGTACGAGTCCTTCAAAGAGTATGTGACTGTGGAAACCCTTGAAGGAGACAACAAGTATGATGCAGGAGAATACGGGTTGCAGGTAAGGTTGAAAAGATTAGATACTTTTTTTTTTGAAAGAGGTCATTTTCTCAGATTGTATAACTTGGCAGCAGTGTTGCCATAAAATGAATGGCTACCATTGTCTTCTGTCTTGGATTTCTGGTCATATAAATATTCCGGACAGTGAGGTTGCTCACCACCAAGAATGTCACAAAAGATTTTTTTTTTTGTAATGCTGCAAAGCTGGTGATATTTTGACATCACGAGCTTCCAAGTTCACAGACCGGTGATAAGAGGAACACACAGAGAGGCAAGAAATACTGAGGTCAGTCTGTACTTGTACATCCCATTTGTCTTTATCATCTTTGAAAAAAGAAACAACAAAAAAAAACAAACCTGTATTTGCCAGGATACACAATTCATATTTGTCTAGCCTATTCAGCCCATTTAAAAGTGAAAAAAGTTGAAACGTGTATTGACCCACTAAGTATAGAATATCAAAGTAAGTGTTGGAATTTTATAACGATAGACAGATGAGCTTTTCATGGCAAATTTTATGAAGATCTTGTTTTAGAAGTTCTTCATATGATGCACTTTTTTTAGTATTTAAAGGAAATCATTGTTTCTCTGTTGACATAATCATGGATTGTAAATTGGTCATTTGAATTATAAGAATTAGAGTAATTGTATTTCAACCTCGCAGTTTGATTTGTACATTTTGTTTGTCTTTTTAATTTGCTGTCAGCCGTTGACCTCTGTAGTAAGTGAACTGGGGCCAGAAGCAATGTCTTGATGCTTCTTGTTATTACACCGTTTGTTCAGAATTCTGAGATTGTTGTAATGTTTTGCATGGTTTAGGCAACTGAGAACAGACTGAAAACAAATATTTGAATGCTTACACTTTTAGGTTCTCTGTGGTGGAAAGTGTACACAGCTTATATTCCTTTCAGTTCCCTTATAATATTGGTTTCAGTTCCCTTGCAGTAGCCATGTCTATCAAGAAGTGAAATCGTTCTGTTATTTTGTGGTACTTGATAAAGAGAAAAGCTGTCTTCCATATAAAGAGAAAAGCTATGTCTTCCATCACACTAAAACAAAACCAGAAAAGCTTAGGAAAGTAAGAAAATTGATTTTATGATCCATGTAAAAAATGATGAACAGTAATTTCTTTTTTTTTTTTTATTTAAAGAAAAAGTCTTTTTTTTCCCATTAGAACAAACTTTCTTAACTCAATGCAGACGCAGCTTTCTGCCACAACCGAACCGCGACACGCTGAGATTATTATTTGGGGTATTTTTAATTCAAAAATATACAGACAGAACCAAACCAAATAAAACAATAATTATATGTTTTTGAAAACTTCAAATCATGTTCTTTTAGAGAAAAAAGTACTACAATCCTGTGCGCAGTACGCACTTCACTCACCACTGGTTTGGAAAGTGTAGGAAAACAGCTGTCGGCAAAACATTAAATTCCAAGTAGGTATGGATGAAAAATCAATATGATCATAACTTTAGTAAACACAGTGTGTAGTAAACTCATAAAAACAATGCATCTTTCACACACACACAGCTGTGTGCATGGTCCAAACTACAAACAGTGTGCTGCTGTCACATATTTGAAGAAAAAATGCAAAAACTTCATCATTTGGTATGTACAACTCACCACCGTCACTCATATCCTCTCTGTTTGATTCGGCAAATTCGGAGAACAGTTCGGAAAAGTTCGGCAAGTTCGGAAAACAGTTCCAGTTCTTCAACTGATCCTTCTTCCATTACTCTCTCAATTACTTATTGAAGCAAGATGTTTCTGTTCACTACCACTGGCTGATGCTTTGGTGCCGACACCATGATGAACACGGGCTGCTAGAGTTATCTTTAGATATCCCATAATATAAGCAAAAAAGTTGATTTAACTACTTGACTGCCACTATTTTGTAGCAGTTTTGTACTTTTGTGTGCTGGAGCAAAATTTGATTTTTTGCGGTAGGTTCACTAATTTGATCAGTGCTCATTTATTTGTGGAGATATCTCATGGATTTTTTGGCATGTTTTCTTCTCTCATACCCAGGGCTATAATATCTGCAAATGATATTTGATTTTCATTCTGAGTGTAATAAATAATCTTATAATTCAACTTTTAAAAAAAATATATATTTGCAAGCATACAAACCCCACAGCAGCAAAACAAAACAACATACAAACCCAGCAAAAAGTGGTTTTAGTGTTTACTGAACACGTGTGTAAATATTTGGTAGTGAATTTACAACCCACAATAATTGTTTTATATGATAAATTTATGCATTTCTGGGCACAGTACAACCCAGGTATCAAGGGACATAATTTTATTTTCTTACGTAGGTTCACTGATGCCCACTGCTCTTTCAGTTCTTGACATATATCTTAGATACTTGGGAAATTTTCTTGTCATATCCTTGGCTACAGCCAGATATCACAATAGTTTGATTTTGTTTGTAATGAGTAGACCAAAAAATATACATAATGATGAATGTTTGGTTTGAAAAACGCTTTCAGAACATAAACTATAGCACTAAAATCACAAAAACTGGTGGTAGTATCCTTTGAACTTCAGGACAAACATCTGTATTCACAATAAAGCTTGACAATGCATAAAATGTTTAGCAACCCATATATAGGGGCACTCCAGCCTTGGTAATGCGGGAAAAAAGATGGGAATCGCACATTATCCACAGCATCAGTCTGCACATCGTGCAAGCCTCTTGGGAATTGGTCTTGTTTAGCAGAGATGAACTAACAATAATAACAGTAAGTGTAACTTCTAATTATTCTGTCAGTTTTCTTTCACACATGTGGTTTGGTTCACTCATGAACTAAGTGCGATTGATAAAAAGCCATCACCACAGAAGGTAATAGATAAAACATTGCAAAACCAACCACACCAAAAAAAAAGAGACTGTTAAAGATGGGACTGTTAAATATGGGACTGAGCTACAAAAGGCCACACCATAGATGATGAAAGCACACTAACAACTGAAAAATACACCAGTGTCACAGAGAAAACACACCACACCACAGAACCTATGGACAGAAGGATCAGGATCCCACACTACTGCCAATGAATGCCAGTTATAGTTGACTGACACACATTTGGGTACACACACACACACTGTGCACAAGCACCATATTCAAAAGCAACGCGCGCGCGCACACACACACACACACACACACACACACACACACACAGAGCACCACATGCAAAAGCATCACACACACACACACACACCCATGCACAAACACCACACACATACACACACACAAACACACACACAGAATGTATACCCACACCATATACAAGCACTGCTCTCTCTCTCTCTCTCTCTCTCTCTCTCTCTCTCTCTCTCTCTCACACACACACACACACACACCCATGCACAAACAGCACACACACACAAGCACACACACACACACACACACACACACACACACACACACACACACAAAAACAACTTCATGAAATCCATAGGCTTGAAATTGTCGATGTTCACCTTGATACTTGGATCACCCGTGAAAGAAAGGTCGATATTTGGGCGATCAGCACTGGCCTCTGTCCGTTTTGAAACGAGTCCAGACTGACGAGTGCCACACCCTCTTCCTCTGCCACGCCCCCTTACACTGGACTGTTGTTCTGAACCTCCTCCCCTTCCTTGACTCACACATGCCTACCCCTATGGAACTTCCGTATTTTCTACGGCAGTTAACAAAAAATGAAGTAGTTACAGTGATAACAGAAATTTATTTTTTGTTACGGTAAAAAGATTTTTCAACAAAATTTACTTGAAACAATCACGAGTTGAAGCAGACGATGCTTTTGAAAGCGGAAGCAGAACACCAAATGGTAAACGGGACGTAAAGCCCCGACTTCATCAAGCAGACGAATAGAGCGTACGTCTCCAGCAGCTTCTGCTATAGTGGGACGTTAAACTCAGTTATTCAAGCAAATGATGCTTTTGAAAGCGGAAGTACTAAACCGGATATCGCAAGTAATTGAAGTTTTGAGAAACATGGCGTCTAATAAAAAGAGAAAGCAAATGGATGTGCCAACTGGTGATGCCAATGAAGCTGCATCAAAAAAGCGTCAGCTGTCACAGTTCCTGGACAAATACACAGTGGCAAATTTCCCTTCATTGCGAAATTGGACTCTGACGATTCAAAAGCAAAGTGCGTGATTTGTGACAGCACATTTTCTGTAATTAAAACATGGCAGTAAAGTTTTGTCTTATTCTATGCATAGGTTGAGCTGATTATGACATCCTGACCAACTCTTTCCACAAACTGTTTCAAAAGAAAAAATGGATGCTACTGATTTTGAGTCCATGCTACTGAAATTTGATATCAGTGCTACTGAAATTCATTTTTAGGGGTAGGCATGTATGTTGACTCTCTCCTCCTGACCTCTCACGAACGAAAGGAGGGAGGGGGCAGTCGACGTAGAAGGAATCAGCTCATCACTCTCCGATTCAGGCCCACTTGCACCAGTATCGCTCGGTTTGAAGTCGGGGATCAGCTTCGTTATCAACACCAGTCTCTGATAGCAGAGGGTGGTGTTGATTGTGATCGCTTTATTCCTCCTCCAAATCGCTTCATTCCACTTCTGAAGTCTTCGTCATCGCTTTCACGGTCTCGGATAAATTCTTGAAGCACTTCAAGAGCATTAGATTGTTTGAAAATGGCACGCGCCTGATCGAACTGCCTGCTGCTCGACTTGCCATCTTTAACCGAGAATGACTCATCTGAACCTTGCCAAAGTCATAGTCCGAATGGACACAAGCTGGTCAGTCAGCAACTCATGAAAGGGAAGAAACCGTCCTTTAGGGTCCCTTCAACCGTTTAAACCATTTTTTTTCTCCTTGTCTCCCTTCTTTAAACTGCCGAATTTTGATGATGAAATGACCATGAATGCTGTTTGTGCAAAGGCACACAGCTTTCCGGAAACCACCATGAACGCCGTTCGTGAAAGGGCAGTCAGTGGGTTAAATGCAAGATATACACTAAGGGAGAGTACCACCCAATGGAGGAGATCCTCAGCTTTCTGTAGATTCCAAGTTTGTTTCCCTTAGACCACACAGCTACATGTGAAAATTCGAGTAAAACTATCGATCACTTGGCAGGCAACATGTCAGTGCCAAACACTCAACTTGCCGCCTGCCAGGTGATCGATGAGGTGGCATTGAGTTAAAAGCAGTTGAAAGTAAACTTGTTAAGTTTATTTTCTTTTTTCAAAGTCATGTAGTGGATGTAGTTATATAGCTTGAAAAAGCAGCATATTTATGTTTAATGATATGTAAAGAATGCACAGATTGTTTGCTTCACAGGACTCTGAGAAAGGTGTTATATTTGTCAAGTTCCCACCTGTATTGCATCTGCACTTGATGAGGTTTATGTATGATCCTGTGACGGACACAAACATCAAGATCAATGACCAGTGAGTATGTTGGTATTCATTTATATTGCAATTTGTGTATGAAAACGGTTTTCCTTGTTTGGCCCTTGTGAATTCTGTGCAGGTGTATAGGAGGTAGTGCAGTTTAAACTTCTTAAAATTTGGTTATCTTGTCTATGATCAACATTTTAAACATTGACATTTTGTTAGTTGCCAATGTCTGAGGAAAGAAACTTGGCTTCAGGGTTCGTACGCACCTTGAAACTCCTTGAATTCTGACAGGGAATTTCAAGACCTTGAAAACCTTTGAAAATCAATAAAATGTGGCTTTGTTGACCAAACCTCCTGAAAACCTTTGAAAATCAAACCATATGCTCCAGAAATCTTTAATGTGGCAAATAGAAGTGGCAGTTGATTTTTCTGCCTTCAGCTTAATGAAAAAATTTTTCAAAAACAAATTTTTACAAACATCGTTGAGATTAGCTATTTAACCAAGGGAGATAATCTGTGACTTCATCAAATTGATGAAGTTACAAATTATCTCCCTGGTCGACGATAATCCCGGATCAATGTTTGTAAAAATTTGTTTTCAAATAATTTTTCATTAACCTGAATGCAGAAAAATCAAATTGCCATGCTTTTTTCAATGATTACACAAGTAGTGTAGCATTCAGGGGAGAGGGCACACGAAATTTGACATTTTTCTTTCAAAAATCATGTTTTTTTATTCGTTTTTTGTGCTCAAGAAAGTTTGTTGAAACCATCTGAGAAGTTCAGTTTGTCTATTTTCCCATTTTTCTTAGTATAAAATGACTTAATTTGAATGAGGTGTGTGTGAAAATTGCTTAACGTCTTTATTTTCAAACGCCGTTTTCTCAAAATCACTTTTTTTCAACAATGGTAGATGTGCAAGAAGTACAATATCTCTGGATCCAGACTAGCTAGCTTGGTAATGTTTTTTTTTCATTTGATCAGAAATTATTTCTGCATGCAATTACATGTTATTATAAGTCAAAACAGCACATATCATTTGTTATTTCTATTGCGAAAAAATTCAAAAGCAATGAAATGCGAAGCCTGATTGCCATCATATGAAAAAAATTATTGAAAAAAAGCAGTTTAGATATATAGAAATCCTTTTGTAAAAAATGCATTACTAGCTCAGCAAAACAATATATAAAAATCCTTTTGTAATTGCATTAATATAGCACAGCAAAACAAGAAAAGCCATGTTTCAAGTGTCTAACATGGCTGCTATGATACAAGTACAGTTCTTGTCATGAACCTTTTTTTTTTTCATGTTTAATCATTTTGCCCCCATTTGTGGTCCCCGAATCACACAGGAGCTTTGAAATCACCCAAATATGTTCTTTCCATGTTTTTTTTTTGTTTTGTTTAACATAATAGGGAAAAAAACGAAGTTTTAAAAGAACACTGGTTTAATTTTCATGTCACCTCTTGCCTTAAAATGAAATAAACACTCCTTGAAAACTCCTTGAAAATTCCTTGAATTTTGTTCTTGGGAGTCTGTAAGAATCCTGTAGCTTGACAGTATAACTTGAAACTTTTCCAGCCATCACTTCAAGATCAGTATCAAGGGTTGGTGTAAGAAAAAAAGCTCTCAAGTGAATCTGGCTTGCCTTGAAAGGAAAATGGAGATTCTCTTAGATGGCAGGAAAAAAACCAAGAAGGTTTTTTTTTTTTTTTAATTCTTCCTAGTTTCCCCGAATCACTTTTTGTGTGCACAATACTGCCAGCCTGATTATTTCATTCCAGTTTGACTTGATTTCAAGCCTGCATAAACATTCACATATTGGAGCAGGTGACAGTAAAGCTTAGTGTTCTGTAATGGGCCTGTTTCTGAGTGGTGAGTGATGGTAAACATGTTTTTGTGATCAGGAATTTTAAATTTTAGTTGTGTCGGGTCAAACATCTATTAAATCTGTAGATAATGTGCGAGGAGAAAAAACAGTATGTGTTGACAAACAAAATGTATGTTACCTTGCCTCAAGGTGAAACACATTAACCTGTAGAGTGCCTGTAAGCCGTCAGCTGACGCCGAATAAAAATGTTTTCCTGGTGCCTGTGGGCCATCCACGGACGTCCTGCATTTTTCTTGTATTTTCATTCGTTACTATTTCTATTAACGGACTTAAAATAGAGTGTGCATAGTAAGCCTTATATGTCTGTAGTATTAAAATGATAAGCAAATGACACACGTGATGGGAAAGACCATTTATTCTCATCACTGACTGGATGACCAGCCAGCGCTTTGTCTGGCTTGCAAAGATGGCGGCGCAACCTTTGACAGGCGTAGCGACCAAATCAACGTACTTACGCAGCTGAGTAGGCTCTGCTAATCATTTTTGACAAAGATAATAATCTTTTATTCAACGACTCTTCGAGCTTGAAGGTGAGATGATGATAGTGATGGAATTGCCCGACCATATTCATCAGTTATCGAGTCGGGCTGTGCGACCTCAGAGTGTGTTCAGCTGACTGGTTGCCAGCGTCGAACGAGCTAGCCTAGTGTGTACTCTGCACTGAGTGCCAGTGGCCAGTGACGTGATAGTCAGCGTAAGAGGGGAGCGCAGCCTGCTTGCAGCATGACACGGGCAGAAGGAAAGGTAGGGGAAGAGGAGTGAAAGAGAGGGTTGAAGTCTAGCAAGGAGGCATAGTTGGGGGGAGGGGGGCATGGTCGTGTGGACTGACCTGTCTGCATAGAGTGTGAGCATCTTGACAGACTTCTAAACTGTTTTCTTCAGAACTTTCTTCTGAATCGTTGTTCATCATATCTTGAATCTCATCCCAGTCGAAATCTAGGTCACTCTAAGCTTCATCACCCAGCACTTTCACTAAGTCTTATGCGGTAAATCCTACAAATCACAGTATCTTCATCACTAAATCTCATTATAGAACGGCAGAAATCGAGGTTAGCCATGGTGAAAAACGGCATTTCGACCACAGAACTTTAAAAATTCATAACTTGGAAAACACGGCACATATCGACTCGCGTTTTTTTTGCGAACGGAAGTAATTGGCTACAGGAAGAAGGAAGTCACGTTGTTGCCACATGTTTTACCGGGCGCTGGCAGGCGCTCAGCCTCTGGCTGTGTGATTTCCGGTCGGGCGCTACCGGGCACGCGCTTGTCAAGAGAGTTAATCTAGGTATATACACACTGGTCAGTCCATCCATCAACTGCTCCCTGATGAGAGTAGAGTATAATTTGGGAACTCTTTTTTGATTTGATGTCCAGGTTTACCTGGTATATGCTAACCTGATGTCTCTCTTAGAAATGTCACATTTGTGACATCAGGTGAACAAGTGTTTTGAGATAAGTGCAGGAAAATATTCATGTGACAGTGAGCAAGAATGTGTATCCTTTGAATAATGAATGTGACTGAAGGTTGTTTACTAATTGCACAAAAAATTATCGACAGCTTTGAGTTCCCGGAGAGGTTGAATCTCGATGACTTCCTCCAGAAAAAGGAGACAACTCAGGCCAGCTACGTTCTTCATGCCGTCCTGGTTCACAGCGGTGACAACCATGGTGGCCACTACGTCGTCTACATCAACCCCAAAGGGGATGGCAAGGTAATCTGTGGTGTCTGTTGTAATCAGCATATTGGTTCCGATTATGACGGGCTAAAATATTCAAAAGAACATGAGTTGTATTAGTGAGGGTTAACCTGATGGTTCCGTGGTTTTAATTAGCACATGGTCTGTTACATGAAAGATGTTTCATAGTGGGTAAGAAGTTTCAAAAAAAATTTGGTCTACTGTTTAGTGTACAAATTTCAGGGCATAGTGCTGTCTGGAATTCTACCATGAAGAGAGAAGTGTGACAACCCTACTATGGCCCCTGTGGTTTGCCAGGGCTAAAATCAAAATGAATTGCACTGTTTGTGGGAGTGTGTATGTGTGTGTGTGTATAAAGTCATTAAAAAAAAAAAAAAACTTGCTTTGCCATACATGAATTATATGCACAATATCTTCATTAACAAGCATACATGTTTTGCAAGGTGTAAACACGGCCACGGCATGGGAGTATTGGGTTTTTTTTTTGTTTTGTTTTATGATGGTAAGTTTTGATTGCATCTTTACTCGGATTTGAATGGGGTTTTTTTTTTTTTGTTTTGTTTTCCCTTTACAACAGTGGTGCAAGTTTGATGATGATGTTGTGTCACGGTGCCCCAAGCAAGAAAGCCATTGACCACAACTTTGGGGGTCTGGATGATGATCAGTCCCACAAACACTGTACCAATGCTTATATGTTGGTGTATATACGAGAAAGTGAAGTGGGTAAGGATCTGAGCTCCTCTTTGTAGATTTTGTGGCCACATTGGTCATTTATTTGTAGGCTGACCAGATAAGATAATAGTGAATGCTAAGATCAAAAAAATGTGTGTTTTTTGGGTTTTTTTTTTATACCATTAACTGCATCATAATGTAATTAGAAGACATCAGTTCATGGAAAGAAGTCATGAAAGGAGGAAATAGTAATTGAGAATGCTTTTAAGGGGACATTTTGTTGTATTGGATGATATACCTAAATGAAATGGCTAAAAGATCACTATAACATATATCATGTTCCATTTTTAAATATTTTTGTGTCATATACTGTACCATGTCAGACCATAGCATTCAACGGCAGTTAGTCAGCTCTGCCAGGCCGAAATTTTTGTGGCCAATGCAGTTGTAAGACAGTCACGTGACGCCCACCCACACTTCCGCCCCCCCGGAAGAGGCCAGTGTAAGCTTCCCCCCATTCATCTTCGGCATGTTGCCCAAGCAAGATAAGTCTTGTGCTCTTTCTCGCCTATACTTCTACCTTTGTGTAAAGATTGCTTGTGTTTTGCTTCTTTACTTGTTCAGTTGTGGCTTGCACTAAACCCCTTAGTACCCTTGCTGTGTGAGGCTCTTGGTGGGCTAGCATTTTAATAATATTCACGCTCGTTGTTATTCTTGCGACCTTGTTCGATAATCGTTGTGCTCTCGCATTTTTTTCCCTCACGAGTTTGTTTTCAGTGGAAGTTTCCATCGGCACTGTCGGTTAGTTTCGTTGCCCTTCGGTAACTCATCCAACCTCTTCTTGACTGACTTTTGGCGCATTTTTTATTTCTCCACGCGCCCAAGTAATTGTGTTCAACGATCGGACACACACCGGTCCTCGGCCACCATTTCTCTCCATTGCTGGTCATGTTTCCCACCCAGGGGGAGGAGGGGGGGGGGCTCACCAAATTCAAGATGGGACACTCCAACCCAGATCAGAGACTCCATCCATCAACTCCATCCATCCATCAGTTTGATTGGGCTACCTCCATAGATCTGAAGGACGCTTACTTTCAGATCCTCACTCACCCAGCCCACAGATGATTCCTCTGGTTCGTCTGGCAAGGTCGGATGTTCCAGTTCAAGGCCCTCCCCCTATGGCCTCTCCCTCGCGCACCCTTCCTCCTCACGAAGGTAAAGGAGATGGCCTCCCTGGCCAGACAGGAGGACATTCGCCTCCTTGTCTACCTGGGCGACTGGCTCATCGTGGTTCCCTCCCGGGCCCAGTGCCAAGCCCACACCAACCGCTTCCTGAGCCTCTGTTCCACGCTGGGGTTCGTCACCAATCCCAACAAGTGCGAACTCAGCTCCCAGTCAGAGGTTCTCCTTCCTGGGTATGAGTTTCGACACCATCTCCATGCAGGTCTCCCCTACCCCGGAGAGGTCCGCCCGGGATAGTGGACCTCATTTCCTGCCTTCGCGGGGCATCCCACACCTCAGCCAGAACCCAGACTTCCCTCCTGGGGATGATGGAGTCCCTCTCGTCCCTCATTCCCATGGGTCGGGTCCCCAAATGCCAGCTCCAATGGGAGTTCTGGCGACGCCGGTCTCAGACCTCCGACCGCTGGGACCAGACCGTTCCCCTCGGCACTTGTTCATTTGGGCTATGGAGGAGTGGCTCAACCACTGTCCACCGGGGTTCCCATCTCTCTCCCAACTCAGCCACTGGAACTCCACACAGACGCCTCCAACTTGGGCTGGGGGGCCCACTTGGAGGACAGTCATGCCTCAGGAGTGTGGGATGCTCAGTCGGCACGGCTCCACATCAATGTCCTGAAATTGGAAGCGGTCAGGCTGGCCCTTCTCTGCTTCCAACAACAGGTCTCTCACCGACTGGTTCTCCTCACGGACAACACGTCGGTAGCTTGTTATGTCAACGGGGGGGCTCGCTCCATCGGCCTCTCACTTCGGACAGAGGCCCTCCTTCGCTGCTGTCACGTGCGGGAAATCACCTTCTGAGCGAGACACATAGCGGGGACACGCAGTATCCTGGCAGACTCCCTCAGCCGGTCAGGGTCCCTTCTGCACACAGAGTGGACCCTGAACAAGCTAACACTGACGGCAGTGTGGGAACACTGGTTCAGGCCCATGGTCGACCTCTTTGCCACCAGGTTCAACCATCGTTTTCCAGTTTATGTCTCTCCCGTCCCCAATCCCCAAGTGTGTATGCGGTCGATGCGCTCTCCCTTCCCTGGGCGGGCCTCGTAGCATACGCCTTTCCTCCCTTCCCAGTCCTCCACAAGGTGATCAGGAAGGCAAGGCTGGAAAGACCCAGGTTCATCCTCGTACCCCCTTGGTGGCCAACCCAGTCCTGGTTTCCAGACCTCAAGTCTCTCACTCATGTTCCCCCCCCTCCAGGTAAACCCTCTCGGTGGGACATGCTGAGGCCACCCTCACTCGAACCCCCAGATGCTTCGCCTACATGCTTGGCTCCTGTGCCAGCCCAATTGCGAACATCTGCCCCTCCCTCCCACTTGGACAGATCCCAGTCTGTCCTAGACATCCTCACAGGGGTAGGGACCTCGCAGGGGCTACGTGACTTAGCCTTTGCCTCACGCAGGGCCAGCACCGAGTCCCTCTACAGCTATCGATGGGAGAGATGGGTTGCTTGGTGCTCGGACAGCTCCGTTCCCATGACCGCCCGTCCAATGACCAGATAGGCAATTTCCTGTCCTACCTATCTTCCTCTCTTAAGCTCTCTGCTAGCTCTGTTCAGGGCTACAGGTCAGCTATCTGCACCACCATTCGCCAGTTCGGCGGCCCTTCTTTTGAGAACGACTTCCTTCTCAGAGAAATATCTAGGGGGATGGCCCTAAGGGAAGCTCAGTCCCCTAAGCGCATTCCCCTTTGGGACCTCTTTATTGTGCTAGACGCCCTCAGAAAACCCCTTTTCGAGCCCATAGCCACCCTGCCCTTTGACCTTCTCTCCTTCAAGACCACCTTTCTCCTCGCCCTGGCCTCAGCCAGAAGACGAAGTGAGATTCATGCCCTCAGTGGGGATCCCAGAGATATCGCCTTCCACAGGGACGGCTCTGTCTCTCTGAAGTTCCTTCCAGAGTTCCTAGCAAAGAAACCGGAACTGGGCACTGCCTCTCCTCTCCTTCCCTCGTCATCCGCTCGCTAGCGGATATCTTTGGAAGAGGGGAGTGTGAGGGAGACATGGACCTGTGCCCTTCCAGGTGTCTGAGATACTACTGGGAACGATCACGCCCCAGGCGCTCCTCCCAGAGACATCTCCTTATTTCTATCAACCCCAATAATAAGAAGACATCTCGGCTGGCACTATCTCTAGACAGTCAGATCTACCTACGCGCAGGCATACAAGGATCTTCCAGTCCCTTCTCCCCGGGCCATGAGGTCAGAGCGCTGGCCACTTCCGCAGCATTCCAGCATTCTGTCCCCTTGCGCCGCCATCTCCTGGAGGCAGCCTGCTGGCGTTCAGGAAACACCTTTATAATTTTTTATTTAAGGGATATCCGCATCACCAGGGCTGGCGGTTCTAAAGGGATCTCCTTTGTGGCAGCCATGCAGCCATATTGGTTAACCCCAAGAACCTCTAGGGCGCTCGCACTCCTCCGATTCCTTTCAATTCTGCTATGGTCTGACATGGTATAGTATATGACGCCAAAATGGTGAGTTTTTATTATACTCCCTGTTTGGCTAGTATACTTACCATGTCAGACTCTAATGCCTGTCCTACTTCCCCCTCTGGCGCCAAGGTTCTTGGGGGTACCTTGCGCACAGGCCTCGCTGAATGAGGTAGAGGAAGCTTACACCAGCTTCTTCCGGGTGCGGAAGTGTGGTGGGCATCACGTCTTATGACTACATTGGCCACAAAAATTTCGGCTTGGCAGAGCTGACTAACTGCCGTTGAATGCTATGGTCTGACATGGTAAGTATACTAGCCAGACAGGGAGTATAATAAAAACTCCCCATGTTGGTATTATTGTTACAAGCTGCTTGTTCAGCTGTGAGTACATATTCATTTGGACATATGTTGGTAACATTAACATTGAAAAGTGTAAATCATTTGCAAAACAAACAAAAAAAAAAAAACCACACAGCAATGAAGGTTGGTGAATATAGTTCCTACGTACAAACAGTGTATGATAAAGTCATAAACATATAATTGAGTGCAGGTGTACTTTTCTGCCACAGCACATTGTGCGTGTAGATTACTGTCTCCAATTTAACACCAGCATTTTCTGACATTATCTGAAATAAATCATAAGTAGTGTGGTACATCCTTTTGTATAGAAAATGGCTTGTGCTCCAGTGTAGAAAATGTGCATAATGTGAAGTTACCGGAGAATGTAGTCAGAAATACGTGGCAGTTGATTGATTGGATTTCTCTTGTGACTAGTTTGTTTGGTTTTTTTTTTGTTTGTTTTTTTTTTTTCCAGCAAATGTTCTACAGTGTGTGAATGAAAGTGATATACCAGAGTCACTTGTCAACCGTTTGTCAGAAGAGAGGTAAGCAAGCATTTGAAAGAATAGTAAGAGACAGAACAGATGGGCAGAGTGGAGTTCTATGGGAAAGAGCAGTTTGCATTTATCTCGTGGAATAGATTATTATGCATTGTTATGGCTATTATTCTGATTTTGTGCGTTGATGTCTGATATATTTTTTTTTTTTTTTAGGTTTTCTTCCTGTGAACTGTGGATTGTAAAAAAAAAGTATTGTCATGACACACTCTGAAGATAACTTTTATTAGCTGCCTTCCCCTTCTACATTCCCCACCCATGCTCTTCCCTTCAAATTCATACATTGCTTCGCTTTGCCATGTGGTCACATTGAAAATACAGCTTATGCTACTATCTAGCACAAAATGATTGGCTCTTAATAGGTACACCAAACCTTTGGAAGACTATCGGCCTATGTTTGTGTGTGTGTGTGTGTATTTTAGTCACCATTGTCCAGTTAATTAGAACAAGAGTAGCTAAAGAATCCGCTGAGAATTAAAAGAATCTTTCCATTCATGTTTGTTTCCTTCAGTTTTAAACTTCTAGTTCATTAACATACCATCCATGTGGATTCAGCCATGGTGGACCGCCATGCATGTGTTTCAGTTTTAAGTATCTCTGGGAAAACATGCAAAGCAACTTGCATCCAATAAACGTTGGACAATATGAACTAGTTGACATTACAGGTGAAGCTCCACTCTTTCGTTTCAGGTGTTGTGGTGGTGTAAGAAAAAAAGATTAACAGGTCATCTGAAAATCTAAACCGGTGCATTATTTTTCTAATAAAATGTTCAGACATTCTGCAGCTTTTAAATATAATTGTGATCCTTCAGTTTAAAAGCAATGAATGAAAGATATATGTAGTGTTTATACAAATGAAAATGATATTAGGTGCCCAAGTGTGTCGCTATAACACAGTGCACATAGTATTTTTTGTCCTATCAGTGCATGTCTTCACTTATCTATCTTGTTGCTGTGGGTTCTTTCATATGCTGAGTGAGTACTGCACATGAAAGCTTGGCTTTTGTCTTATTTGAAAGACTGACACTCTTACTACCTTTCGAGGTTTAGTCCATAGAGAAAGGGGAAAAAAAAAATGCCCTGTGAGAGACTAGAACCACTGACCCTGGATTATCATGTTACTTCGCCAAGTCAATGCCCGTTTTTGTCAGTGAATTAGACTGTTTATACCTGTCTTGATTTTTAAGAGCTTTTTGAATTTTAAAGTCTGTTGATTGAATGATAACATGGTAACCCAAACCCCCAACCTGCTTATGTCATTTTATCACTACTAATATGTCATAGGAGCCATTGTCTACAATGGAAGATCAATGGCTTGTATATCATCAGTCCAGAAGTATTTTGTGATTAAAGTATGTCTTCCATAGCAGATGATATCATTTTGATAGTGACAGAAGTCAGACTTGTACTGACAAAATGTTTTGACAACAAAACATCAGCTGAAGAATGTACATTCATTCATTCACATTAAATGGCACAAGCGCTAGTTTTTTTTTTTTTTTTTTTTTTTTTTGTATTTCATGTAAACAGTATGTCTGAGAAATGCATTATGTGTGGGCATGGAAACTCTTAAAGTCTTACATTGGCTTTTCTTTTATGTGTATGAGTGTTAGATTAGCATCACCTTGACTCGCATATACACACACACCGACACGCACTTGCACAACACACAAACGCACAAATACGCGCGCACACACACACACACACACACACACACACACCTCTACACCTCATTCTCTCTTAGAACTAAGAATGGGACAAACTTGTATTGCCTGATAACCGTTATGCTGCAAACAGAGCATTAAATTGCTATTTTTCATTTATTGTCATGTATATGGGAAAGTCTATATTGTTTTGTAGCATAAAAGAGTTTGTGTTTTTAGATTTTTTTCCCTCTATTTCAGGTCAGGTGTATTGATGCATGTATGTCAACTGATACACCAGACCCAAACTTAATATTTGTCCAGTGTGCAGTTCACTTTTGAACATCCAAAGCTGTCTAGAGCTGTGTTTTGGCGTAGCTTGCTACAGTTTTGTTGTCAGTGCTAGACAGCCACACATTGTGACAAAAGTTTACGCTGAAAAAAAAAAAATGAAAAAAATAAAAGCAAAGCTTCACAGACAAAAACTAAAATGAAAGATGATAATAATGATTAAAAAAAAAAACTTTACAGGCAAGGCAGCACCTTGAATAGAATTGACACAGTGTAGTTCTTTTGGATCTCTTTTTGTCCAAAAAATTCCAATTAGTCCAGAGTGGAAGAAAAAAAAGAAGAAAAAATGCTGAAGACAATTCGTTATTTTGCCATCTTGTTGATTGGTTTCATTTTCGTATGTTTTGTTTTTGTAGTTCCAAGTCAAAACCATGTGGTAATTAGTGAGATATCTGTCATTTATAGTCTGCCATTGTGTTGTGTGATAAGTGAGGTGCGTCTGAAAGTGCATGTTAATCTTACTTGTTTTGTCACATGCAAGTGCAATGCTTGGGTTTGGAATGCTACACGTTAAATGCCGAAATGCTACTCTTTTTGTTTTTGAGGCCGTGGCAGCTTTGAATATCTAATATGCTTTTTAAAAGATAATAATAAAAAAAATTTGCCAGCAAAGAGAAGTCAGGTTTTAATTTTTCTGTGATCCCTATTGTCTGGCTGGGTGTGAAATTGAAAATAAAGTCAAGTCAGTGTTATTGCAATATTTTGGGAGTGCAAGGAAAAAAGATTACTTGAGTTATGTTAATCTTCATGTTGGCAGTGTATTTTGAAGCCATTACTACATTTCTTTGTATGGATAATTGATCCTTTCTGTTCGGTTTTTATTTTTTTTTATTTTTTTTAAGCTCTGCTTACTTTGTAGATTTTTATTATTTTAAATTTGACGTGTGTGTGTACTTTCTAATGATCTCATTCTTTCACAGGCGGCTGGAAACACAAAAGCGCAAAGAGAGAAATGAAGCGCATCTGTATATGAGTGTACAGGTTTTGTTGGAAGATGATTTCTGTGGTCATCAGGGTAATGACCTCTACGACAACGACAAAGTCAATGTGAGGTAAGAAGGACACACATTGCGTAGATCGTAGGCCTAAAACTCCAATGTTGTAAGACCATTTTTGTGTGTGTTTTACCTTTCTTTTTACCGCAGTTTGTAACATTTGCTCTTTCTCTTTTCTTTCTTTTATTTTGGTTAAATGTTCTTCTGTATTCAGAATGCAGTACCTTGATTTCTGTCCAGTGACCTATTGTGGGACTGTGAACACTGTTTAGAACTGGTACTAGTTGACCATTCTGCGTTCTCTATTTGCCCGAATGGCCTGTTTATATTTATTTGTTAATAGCACCTTTATGCAAAACAGAGGATGACACTTTTTTTTTTTTTTTTAAGCCTTTTTTCTCAACTTGGGTGAGTGGAATGCCTAGTACCCTTCAGCTTAACTAGTTTTACTCACCTGGACGATATCGGCCTCTAAGCTAGTGTTTATAAAATTGATGTCACTATTTAGTAGAAAGTTCTGTTGTATGTGTTATTTCAGGCCAAAGACTTTTTCTTTCGTGAACACCCAGGAAGGCTCTGTGTGCTTGGCTTGGCTATGATTACATTGAAACTAATATCTGCTAGTCATGGTTACTACATGTGTGTCTGTCTGTTCCTAACTGTAATGAAAGGAGAATAAGATTACCATAAGGTCTATATTTGCGCTGCGTAAAGTCCTGTAAAACAAACTGTGTTCTTTGTTTCTCTTAATTAATCATTTTATGTATTTTCCTTTACAGAACATTCAAGGTGAAGAAGCAGTCCACTTTGATGGAGTTCTTGGAAATTTTGTCAGAAAATTTGGTATGTAATTGTTTGTAAACTATGTGATTGAACATTATCCAGCTTCTTCTCAGTCTCTGTCTGGTATGTTATTGTTTGTATGTAAACTATACTGTTGAACATCATCATCCATCTCTCTCTCTCTCTCTCTCTTTTCTCTCTCTCTCTCTTTCATATCGGTAAACAGTATGCTGTTGAACACCATCATTGCCATCACCATTATATCTGACGGTCCGTCTCTGGCCTCAACCCAACTATCCACTCCAACCCCTAACATCTCCCCTGTCTGTACCCCACCAAAATGGTAACAATAATAAAGAAAAAAAGTTACAAGAAATAGGCATTTTTATTTCTGCACTGCTTTTTCAATGGGTCAGTATTTTTTAGATGGACATTCGGAGTTGTTGTTTTTTTTTTTTAAACATGTCACACTCACATAACATTAACACACCACATATACATTGTGAGGGAGGTGGATGTGTGGAGACTTCGAAAATTAAACAAGCAGCAAAACTTCTGTGCATTCTGAAGTTTTATGACAGAAAAACAGGCCATGAACAAAGAATTGCTAACAAGGATGTCTGATCTTGCTTGAAAAGATGTAGGAAGCTGCTTATTTGTTTCCTCACAAGACTTGTGGATAGAGCCCAGTTAAAATGTAGCTCAGCATAACTTGAAAATAGAGACAGTAATGGAAAGGAGCTCAGCATAACATTTTTTGTTAACTTGATGCTCCATGTTTGAATCAGATGTGCTGATGCTGCAGAAAGACTGTTCTAAGTAACAAAGCAAGTGTTTTGTGGGAGCACTGGAAAGGAGCCAAAAGAAATGTTCTAGGGTGAATGGAGTGGATGGTGGGTTCGAATATCAAAGCCTTCTGCAATTGAAGGTTGATTTGAAACATTCTTGTTAATTCTCTGTTGAAATTGATTTTAGCTCTGACAGCATTGTTTGAATCAGATGGTACTGATGCTGCAGAAAGGTTTTCTGTTCTAACCAATCTGTTCTAAGTAACAAAGCAAGAAGATGTTTGGTCATACTGCTGTCTTCACAGCAAATGGAAATGGTAAACCTCATGGTCCACAAATCTAAAAAAGTGAGGAAATTTCGATGTTCGTACCTTTTGCCGTCGGGGTCACCGTAAACGGACGTTGGCGCCCTCCGAGGAGAACTCACTCCGCGACTAAGCAATGAGGGGGGCTTAGTAGTGGTGTCCTGTATGTTACAGAACAGGCGCCACTGAACACCACCGAAGTGACTCGGCAGCAGTGTGTCTCCTAGAGCTACGACGTCTTGACGTTGAATTTCACTGTGGATTGCCGATCTTTGTTGATGCTGTGGACGGGGTGTCGGAATGAGCGGCGTGGGTTGCACGCGCAGAGGTTGTACAAAAAAAAAAAAAAAAAAAAAAAAAAAAAAAAAAAAAAAAAAAAATGTTTCGTTTTAAGTAAAATGTGTAAAAAAAACTAGTGAGGGAGTATGTTTTTAAAAGGCCACACCTTTGTGTTTAGAGCTACCAAATTTCACATTCAGATCTTTGTTGCTGCATGAAATGTTTGCACTGTTGTACAACAGCTTTTAGAATGTGTAATGTGTTCCAACAACATATTTTTATGTTTTTTATGTCTTCAGCTGAGTATGTGACTTATGTTCGCCAGAAATACCCTGTCAGGCAGCTACGTCCTTGGCCATTCCATTGTAGGCAAAACCACACATTCAGGCCCACCATGATAGACCTGGAGACAGATATCAACAAAACGGTGAGTGTGACTTTAGGACCACCTCATCTTTTAAATTACTGTGAAAATTTGCCCATGGCTCAGACCATTCATCTATCAGTTCAGTTTCTTTCTCTGTCTTTTTTTCTTTTTTTTTTTTTCCCTGTTTTAAGTATAACACAGATAACCAATTTCAAGTATGGTAAACAGAACTCGAATAGTGGGAATACATATTGTTACCTTTTAAATGGAAAAAATGGGTTTTTTTCATGCGAGTAAAAAAAGAAGAAAAAAAACAAAACAGTTGTGTGATTGTTGTTTCTTTCAAATCAGCTGGTTCAAGAGATGGGTCTGTGCACGGGATTATCTCGAGTCTGTTGGTGAAGTTTGTGTTGTTTTTTTTTTAATAAAGAGAAACATGACCATCTTCATTTTTGTCTTCAGTAGATTTTTTTTAATTTCAGAGAGTTTGAAACCTGTATTATATTTAAGTTCACTGTTTGATATACCACATATTGTTTTTATAACAATTTTCTTTTTTTTCATGTTTTAACTGGTCCTACTTGGTGTGGAACATTGCCATACTCTCAGGATTTGTAATGAAAAACAGAAATTGGGAGAGCATGGAGCTAATCATGTCTCCATAACCAGGTAGACTTTCTCTCAAAATTTCTTTCTTTGAAAGAAAGCAGCAGCGTTTACCATTTGTGTTTTAACTGTAATTGAAACAGTCCAATTTTATGCATTTCTTTTGTGATTGTAAGACTGACTATTCTGTAATGGAAAATTCTGTGTGGCAGGTGCTGGATCTAGCTGATCAGGAAAACCCTTGGGCAGTGTTTGTAGAAACCCTCAGTCCTGACAGTGGCCTGAAGGAACTGCCACACTTTGACAAAGACAGTAAGGACATAACCTTTTCATAACTAGACCTAAATTAGAATTAATAGTAATTTTAGATCTTCTTCAAGCTAAGAACGTGTGCACAATATCAGTGGCTCCAAGTTTATTGTGTGAATATCATGCAGGTTGACAGGAAATCCTAGATCTTTTGATCTTGAAGTTGTAAACAAATGTCATGGCATTATTTTTTCGCCACATTCTTCGATCCCCATCTTACAAACAGTTTTGTGTGGTTCAGGTGATGTGCTGTTGTTCCTGAAGCTGTACAACCCTCGGTCCAAGGCTGTCTCATACTGTGGTCATCTCTATGTCCCCATCTCAGCAAAAGCCAGTAAGTAGAAGCTTCTCGGTCTCAACATTTTGAGATGTTGGTTTTCCTTGAACAGTTTAGTTTGTATGTGCATAGAAGATTGTGTGTAACTATATCAGTACAGAATACACAAGCACTCACGCGCATGCGCGCGCGCGCGCACACACACACTCACAAAGCACAAAGCACGAAGATACAGTGAGAAAAGAATTGGAGGCTCTTCAAATTGTGGTAGAATTCTGCATAATTTTTTATTGTGTGTATATGTGTGTGTCTGTTTCTGTACCTATATCACTGTCTCTGTCTTTCTATATCATCTACATGATAGAACATATATATACATGTATATATACATATATCTGTGCATCAAGCTGAACTTGGGATACATATCAGCCAATGGAATATATACCTCATTGAAAGGTACTGAAACGATTGGTGACATGTTTGGTAGATCTGTGCAGATAAGAATGAGAGGCTGTTCTCATTGACTAGTAAATCCTCATCGGACAAATGTGGATTTAATAACTTTGTTATTTATTGCATGATGAGAACACTGAACAGAGATAACTTTTGGTACTGGAGGATTCTTTACAAAGCCTTATTGATTGGTTGCAGTCGAGATGTAAGTAATGGTATTGAAACTTTTTAGGCAAAGAGATAAACTTGGAAGTATTGATACTGCATCCATAGCAAGGGTCATTGATTTTAATCTTGTAACAGAAGTGAATTTAATTTTGCAAAATGAGTTTCATTGCAAAAGTTGAGATGATAGTCAAGTGTGTCCAAGCCATTTTATTAAGTTCTTTAGGGCTGGATGAATTCATTTTCATTGAGTTCTTTATGAAGAAATAAATAAATGAATAAATACATGACTAAATAAACAGAAGAATGAACAAATTTCTACAAATACTTTGAGCCCGATAATCTGGTATTTTATACAGGTGGAGATGGGGATATAGTATGAATAGTTTTTTGTCATCTTGCTTTATGCTTAGTGTGTTTGAATTTCAGTTGAGCTGGTTCCAGAACTGAACAGGAAAGCTGGCTTTCCAATCAACACACCACTCATGCTGTTTGAGGTGAGACGTCCTATTTATTTCATGTATATTAATAAATCATGTGGTATATATGAAAATTTACCCCTGGTTTGTTGAGATGTTATATGATCAACATGCCTTGAAAACATTATTCTAAGTTTTTTGTATTGATTCTGTTAAGTCTTCAGCCTAACTCAAGTTTTTATTACTCACTTAAGTTGTAACAGACTTACAGTGCACAAGCAGTGCAGGTAGAAAACTGATACCTGTTTATCATTCATTCTGAACAGTGCTTTTGTGGTAGAGCAAAATAATTTGATGGGGTTTTTTTTTTTGTTTTTTTTGTTTTTTTTTGTGTGTGTGTGTGTTTTTTTTTTTGTTATTGTTTTTTCTTATACTAGAGTTATATTCAGTAATTGGATGGGCAAGTATGAGGAAAACTCTTTTTACCTATTTTTACGATATGCTTAGCCAGCGGAACAGTTCCCCCTGCTAACCTTGCCGTGGGGAAATGGTTGGAACTGATTATTCAAGCATTAGGCACACCATGCTGGATGCACCCCATGCGCATAATGGAGAACAGTCTGGAGAAGTTGAGGGTCGCCCATTCGGTATAAAAGCACAAACCTGCCATCTCTGTCCCTCTCTTGTCCTCCACCCTCCTTCCCCCTCTCCCCACTCGTCTGTCTAGTGCATAGACCATTCTTGGAGTCCTCTTTGTCTTGTGCATAGGAATATAACAGAATCTGTTTACGCAGGTAAGTATAATGTAAAAATTGTTTTAATATGAAAACATATTCATATATGTATGTGTGTGTATGTCCCCCGTTTCTGTGGTGCTAGGAGGTGAAGCCCAACCTTATAGAGCGGCTGGAGGACCTGACCCTTCCCATCGAGAAGCTGCTGGATGAACTCATGGATGGGGATATCATCGTCTTTCAGCGGGAAGATGATGGTCATGCCAACTACGAGTTTCCAACAGCCAAAGACTACTTCAGGTAAAGAGACTTGTTGATATGTTTGTCAGTGTCAGTTGAAAAACAGGAAAAGGGACAGAGGTATTTTATATATGAGACTTGTATGTTTGTTGGTGTCCGTTGAAAAGAGAGCAAGGTATTTTGTATATGGAGACTTGTGATTTGCCCTTTATTCTCTTTTTTTTTTTTTTTTTTTTTTTTTTTTTTTTTTTTTTTTTGGCCCTATGCAGATTCAGTGGAAAACAATCTTAAGAGTTCATTTGATAAATATAGGACATTTATTAGCCATTTACCTAGGCATTCATTTCAAACGTAAATCTTTACAGTAGTGTTAAGTGTTGATAGTTTTTACCTTTGGTTTGGATTTGGGCTACTGTTTTATGTACAAGTCATGGCCACCAATCATATTTAATGCTAAAGCATTTTGCAGTCCACATGTTTATGGTAACCATTAACACATTTTCTTCCATAGGTGAAAGGTATACTTCCCATTTGTACAAAATGCTGTGCCTTTGGATGTGTTTTTGAGGGACAGTACAGCAAGCAATATTCTTTTAATGTGGCTTTTTGATACTGCAGGGACTTGTTCTACCAAGTGGAGGTGACGTTCTGTGACAGACAAGTGCCTACTGACCCAGGCTTTACACTTGAACTGTCGCTGCGCATGAACTACGACCAGATGGCCCATGCCGTGGCCCAACACCTGGGTTGTGATCCATACCATCTTCAGTTCTTCAAGAGTCAGGGGTATGAATCTGTGCAGTGCAGTCATGTCAAATGTGTAACGGTCAACATGCATATAGATAAACACTTTGTACTACCCCCCCTTTTTTTTTTTTTTTTTCAAGATAACCTCCAGCTTAAATTCCACTAGTGTCAAATGAATTTTACAGAAATTTATTAAACTTAAAACAGAAAAAAAAAAAAGGGAACAACCTCCTTCCTCCCCACAAATCTGCTTGTCTAAATTATATTCAAATTTGCATGAAAATTTAGAAGTAGGTGTAAGTGCTTTGTGTGTAGCTGCTTCTGTTGTGATGTTTATAACATGATCATTAGAATTTCCAAAAATGCAGAGCCTTTTTGTGTTAACATGCTTAGCAGGCTTGAATTTGCTTTCAGTTTTAGATAAAAAAAAAAAAAAAAGAATGAAAACAGAGTGTAACGTTTGCTGTGCTAAGTAGCCCAACAGTGAAACTGAGAGTGATCAACAGCTTATCACATATTTGAACTCAATGGATTATGATGAAGAAGTAAGCATAAAGAAAGTTAAGGATATAGTTTGATGCAATAAAGATATGTGACGAACAATGGTGTATATTTTATCTTCAAATAGACTCAATTTACAAAGACCTATCACCAAGGATAGAAAATGAAACTTTGTTGTTGTTGCTTACAGTGATCAATACTGTTGTAGCTTACTTTAGTCTAGTATACAGCAGTTGCTAACTTTGATGATTCTTGAAATGGACAGTCTGGTTTGGGTTGGGTTTTTTTTTTTGTTTTTGTTTTTTGAGTTTTTGAGATGTAATGCAGGGAAGGGAAAAAAGTCATAATATTAAAAAATCTTTAGAAAGATTTCTGTGGCCAAAAGCAAACCTAGTAAAGCTCAAAATTTTAAAACACTCACACAACAACCAGAATTTGTAAGATTGATGCTAATTTCCCACTTCTGAGTCATCTCACACAGTGGCATTCAAAGAAGTGAAAACAGACAAGTATAGTTTGCTTTTTGAGCAATCAGTCTGCCAGATTGTCTGCAGTTATGTAAAATGGACAGCCCCAGTAATAAGACTGTTCATAGGTTCGCAGAATTCTGATTTAGAATGTTGGTAACTATGGTCTTCATGGGTACTTTAGTGACACAGTTTGTTATTTTTTTTTTGATCTGCTTGAAAATGTGTTAGGCTGTGGTCATTTGGGAAAAACAAGCAGCAAACAAGCAAGCAAACCAAAAAAAAAAGAAAAAACAGTAGCTAAAATATTCAAACATCAAAACATCCTCCAGAAAGCGGTAGGTAGATCTTGTAAAGACAGGATCTCTACTCTTTGTAAAACAAATTGTAGGTTGCAGACACAGATGGGGGAAATCTTAACCCATTCTTGCACAAAAATGTGGTTTTTGTTGTCCATCATCTGTCAGCCAGGATGTACTGAAAATGTCTCGTGTAAGAGAAAGCAGGGGTGTTGTTTTATGGAAATGGAAAACTCGCTGCACTAGAACATTGCTTAGGGACATAACAGGATTGGCTCAGAACTAAGCGTAGTTGTTTTTCAACTTTGTTTTATATGGATATAGCTGATGCCTTTGTTTGAATATAAAGATTTAGAAGGCAAAAAAAACTATTAAAAAAAACACACACACACAGTAGAGCAAAACAATATTTGAAAGCTGCGCAGTAAATGCTTACATTTGATATACCTCACATTTTGCCTTTTGCAGTAATGTTACACAGATCATGAATGTACATACTTTTTTTCCTTTTTGCGTTTTGATCCTTTTTTGTTTTTGTGTCATTATGGGAGATTGCATGTTTTAATGTGTAGATACCGCGACGGGCCAGGCAATGCAGTGAAGTGTACTTTTGAGGGCAACTTGAAGGATCTCCTCATCTACGCCAAGCCACGGCAACCAAAGAAAGTCTTTTATCAACAGGTATTATACTAATTTCCTTTACTCCTTTAACTCTACTACTGCCGTCAGCGGGTAGACCCGTCGACGATCTCTGCTATACACACAAAAACCGTGGGTGGGCACAGCTGCCGAGTGCGTGTGACATTCCGGTGTCTCTCTTCTAACCGTTTTCTGGCAACTTCTGTCACACTTTCTGTTATTACACGCATGCACAGTCAATTCCAGTTGGAGTGACTTTGCAAATGTGGGATTATTTTGATTGAAACCGAAGAAAAGTCGTATTTCTGAGCTCTTTTTTGCAATAGACACAAACGAAGACTTCTCGTGAGAGCTGCTACAAGATGGGGACAGTGACAACAAAACTTTTCAGGGTTTCACTGCCGAAGAAGTGAGTGAAAGTGAACTTGAATGAAAAAAAAAGATCGTGAAGTGGCAGAATTTTTATGAGACTTGAAGAATTTCGAAGCTAACGTTGACTACGAGGATCTTTCGAGTTATTCTGAGGAGGAAGACGCAAGTGACAGCGACCCATCTGTGGGTGCATATGATTTTTGGCCATTGGCTGAAAGATTTTGAAATGGAAAGTGAGCCAAAAAAACATTGACAAGAACGCCAGTGAGATCGAGATCTTCGAAAAATTCTTTGACCAGACAGTTATTGATGCACTTGTCACAGAAACGAACAGGTATGCTACAGAAGTGATCAGACAAAAAGGGGGCATGGACAGTCTGCCAAGTTTTCACATTTTCGTCAGTGGAGAGAGACGGATGCAAGTGAAATGAAGGCTTTCTTGGCAGTTACCTTGTTCATTGGCCTTGTAAGGCTATGCAGCTATGAGATATACTGGAGTCCAGATGAACTCATCAACCTCAGTGGTCTGAGAAGCATAATGTCAAGAAACCAGTTTTCAAACTGACTTTTCTACATGCTGCTGACAACAGTGCATCAGAAGCTGTCAACAATCCAACTCAAAAGATTGAGACTATGTCTCAGCTTCTGTTGTCCCAATGGCAAAACCACTACTATCCATACAGGGAAGTATCTGTTGATGATACCCTTGTACCTTTCAAAGGTCATACAAAGCTCTTGCAATACACACTATCGAAGCCACACAAATGGGGCATAAAAGTATACACACTGCAGATGCCTCAACTTCATATGTTTTCAACTGGAAGCTGTACACTGGGAGTGAGCCCAGACCAAGGCTGCCTGACCTTGATGAACAGGGAGACGGTCCTCCACCACCACAACCCACCCCCGCAAAACAAGTGAAAAGGGAAGCAGGAGGGATAGGTGCCAGAGTTGTACTGGATCTGTGTGAACCACTGTTTGACAAGGGTCACCACGTGTACGTTGATCATTTTTTCACCAGTCCATATCTTTTGACTGAACTTGAATCAAATCAGACAGGTGCATGTGGGACTTTGAGGAAGGATCGAAGAGGAGTACCACAAGAAGTCAAGACAGCAAAGCCCAAGAAAGGAGACCCACCACATATTCTCGAAAGTGGAAACATCACCTACATTACGTGGGAGGACCGCCGTACAGTAAGACTTGCTACCACAGTCCATAATGGAACCACCTATGGGAAAAAAGTGAGATCAAAGTTCCATCCTGATCATACTAGAAAAGTTGATCACCCCAAAGCAATCCAGCTGTATATTCAACACATGGGCAGAGTGGACATTTCAAATCAACAGATGTCTTAGTGTATGAATGTTCATCACTGCATGAAGTAGTGGAAGAAAGTTTTCCTCTGCAATCTTCTTGAGGTCAGTGTTTCCGATGCAAAAGTGCTGTGGAAAATCTTCAACCCCAAGGCAGACAACAGCTGTAAGACTGACAGATTTCGTCTGGCAATTATTCATTGACTTCTTGAGGACTTTGTTTGTCCTGACCAGGCTTTCCAAAGACCTTTGCTTGACCCACCTCGGCACCACCTTGACAGACACTTTGTTGGTCTCAACCCCACACATTACCAAATCATGAAGTATGATCTGTGACTTGTTTTTGTCCATACAGATGTAATTCTACTGGAGAAATAACATGCATGCCAACAACACCATCACTACCCCCTCCACCACCACTGTCAACAACATTGACAACATTAATTTATTTTCATTTCATATTTTTGTTCATCCTTTTCTGCAAATGAACACAAAAATTTCATGCAAATCCATGCATAACTCTATTTTTTTACGATTTTTTTTTTTTAATGACAGCAAGTGAAAATTTTCACAAGCTTTAAAGCATTACTTGGTGTACAACAGTAAGTAAGTAGCAGAAAAGCTTGGTAGTAGGAGACTTAAAATGACTTCCATCAGTTGAATTTTCTGATGGAATAGAAAAACAAGATAAGCAGTTGCCTATATGATTCATATATGTGACTGACTAAACACTGAATATAGATGAAGGGCAGACGATACATGCCGAAGTTACATTATCCTTTCACAAGTGATGACAAGAAATAATGAAATAAAAAGATTCAAAACAGCTCATTATTACATTATTTGGATGGACATGTTTTTAGCTGTAGCAGTATACAGCTGACCAACAAAAATCGCTCCACATGTAAAGATCTGATCAAGTTGCCACAGACACATGCATGCACAAATGCATGCATACATGCACGCGCGCACAAACGTGCAAAAGTGACTAGTAGTTTAGATTCACTTTTTACACATATGAAATGGGCACTTGAAGATCAACCTTAATTAAATCATGAAGTTAATGTGAAAATCTGATGGCAGTTAATGATGTTCACTATTCATACACATTCAAAAGATTTATCAGAGAAATAGGTATGCGGTTATTAATCAGCCAGACATAAACAGCAAAACAAAAAAAAAAACTTTAGTAATTATGCATGCTTGGCAGAAGAGTGTGACGTTTGATTTGTCTTTCTGCATATTCTTTCTATAATGTTCAGCTAAACATCAAGATAAGTGACCTGGAAAACAAACGACAGTTCAAATGTTCTTGGGTCAATGGCAAGCTGAAAGAAGAGGTCAGTGAATTCAATAATTACTCTTTTTGATTGATTGGATTCTTCAGAAATTTGAAGAGATTTGAATTAACCACCCAGTTTTAATTTGTACGTATAAGTGGTATTAGATTGGGTTGGTTTAATGAAAATAAATGTTATGTCAAAATCAGTTCATGTATGTGTTATGTGATGTCAGATAGGATCAGCTTAGTGCTGATCTTACACTAATTCAGAGTAATATTCAAGAAATACATGCACTCACACGCTACCTTGATTTGATTATGGATCGCTCTGAACATTATGCAAGTAGCGTATCTGTGTATCTATGTTTTTTTTGGTCACTCTGTTCCAAAAGATCTCAAGATCAGTATTTTGTAAATATGATTTTTTTTTTTTTTTTTTTGAGAAAATTCTGATGATCCCATGGTAAAATGGTTTACCTGTGGGTTATTGCCATAAATACAAACTGCATGCTCTGTCACTGTATCAGATGTATACCAAATAGGTACTGCATACATGCCTACCCCTACGGAATATCTGTATTTTCTACGGCAATTAACAAAAAAACGAAGTAGATACGGCAGTTACAGAAATTTATTTTTTGTTATGGGTAAAAAGATTTTTTCAACAAAATTTACTTGAAACGACGATCACGAGAGTTGAAGCAGACGATGCTTTTGAAAGTGGAAGCAGAACACCAAATGGTAAACAGGACGTAAAGCCCCGTCTTCATCAAGCAGATGAATAGCGTATATCTCCAACGGCTTCTGCTATAGAGGGACATTAAACTCAGTTATTCAAGCAAACGATGCTTTTGAAAGCGGAAGTACTAAACCAGATATCACAAGTAATTGAAGTTCAGAGAAACATGGCGTCTGATACAAAAGAGAGAAAGCGAATGGATGTGCCAACTGGTGATGCCGATGAACTGCATCAAAAAAGCGTCAGCCATCACAGAAGTTCCTGGACAAATACAGTGGCAAATTTTTCCCTTCATTGTGAAATTGGACTCTTACAATTCAGAAGCGAAGTGCGTGATTTGTGACAGCACATTTTCTGTAATTAAAACATGGCAGTAAAGTTTTGTCTTATTCTATGCATAGGTTGAGCTGATTATGACACTCTGACCAACTCTTTCCACAAACTGTTTCAAAAGAAGAAAATGAATGCTACTGATTTTGAGTCCGTGCTACTGAAATTTGAAATCAGTGCTACTGAAGTTCATTTTTAGGGGTAGGCATGTATGGTACTAAATATTTCATTTTTGAATTTTTAATGGTATTAAAAGCTGTATAAACTCTTCTAATATTTGTCTCCGCTGTTACTTGTCCCACTAGTATGTATCTGAGATGTGTTTTATGATTTTTGTCCTTCCATAAATAGCGAGAGCTGGTCCTCTACCCAGACAAGAATGGTCGTGTCAGTGACCTGCTGGCTGAAGCACGCAAACAAGTGGAACTGTCGGAGAATGGAGCTGGAAAACTAAGGTGTGTGTGCATCTGTGCATGTGTGTGAGCGAATTTGTATAGATTGAAGAATAATGGAATACAAAGAAAGTTGTGGAGAAAAGACAAGGATGAAATAGCTTCTGCTTCAATGTTTTTTGTGTGCTCATAAATAAACTGTACTAGTGTCTCTGAAAACAGTGGTTTACAGATCTTTACCAAGGAATAACACGTTCATTCAGTTAATTCAAAAATGCAAAGTTGCAAATGTCATTGTGAATAACAGCAACTAACTGCACGTAGTATTGGCTTATAGGATTTTTTTTTCAAAATCTTAGCATTTGAAATGCTTCTGATATTGTTAAATGATGTAAATGTTGGCTTTTTTTCTGCATTAATTCTTGATTAGACTATTGAAAATGCAAAACAGAAGGTATTTCATGAAATGCAAAGTAATTCTACTCAGCTTTCATAGGAAGAAAATGTTGGCACAGGTTGTTAGAGATCATCAGCTACAAAATCCTGTCCGTTCAGCGTGAAGATGTTCAGCTGGAGCAGTTGTCTGCTGGGGGTACCCGCACGTTCAGGGTGGAAGAGGTGCCTAGCGACGAGGTCTCCCTGCCTGAGGATGAGATGTTGATACCTGTCGCTCACTTCCACAAGGTCTGTTTTGTGTGACGCCTGTGTATGACCTGGTGCATAATAGTCTGAAGGCATGTGAATAAATGTTACATCTACAGATCAGATTCTTGGTCATTATGTCCCAATCCCCCAGTCTGTCTGTCTCTCTTCCACCTTCTTCTTGCATCTCCTTGCATCGTTTCCCTCCCGCCCCGTCCCACCCCAACACACCCCAGCTGCCTCTCTCTCTCTCTCTCTCTCTCTCTCTCTCTCTCACACACACACACACACAATCTTTTTTTTTTTTTTTTTTTGACCATTTTTGACACAGTGATGACTTTCATACTAGGCTAGAGTTTTTGACAGCTGTTGCTGGATGAAGATTGGTGATCTGAGTGTCATGGCTCTGAGCATTTTAATTAGAAGTATGAATGATTGAGGTAGTAGAGAACTATAGGCTTTCTTTTTGTTCTGATCCTCTGTATGGTGTGTTTGTAGAATGTTCACTCATTGATGACTGCACTTGGCTGAAGTTTTTGAAAGCTTGTAGTGCTCTCTCTTTTTTTGTGTGCTCTCTCTCTCTCTCTCTGTATCTGGAATGTGTCGCTGTTGGTGACTTGATGACCTTATGCTGGGCTTGAATTGTTGACAGTTCATGGTAACCTCAGTGCTGGGACTTTCTATAATTATTTTGTTAAACAAAGAGATGGCAGAAAAATAAGGAACATTGGCCGGCTGCTTTTGTTTCTGTCTCTCTCTTTCTCCTCTCCCCTTTTACCCTTCTTTCTGTATTTCTTTCTATCACCTGTCTCATGTGCCTCTCTCTCTCTCTCTCTCTCTCTCTCTCTCTCTCAGTGCCTTTTGACCACTTGTGACACAGTGATGACTTCATACTAGGCTAGAGTTTTTGACAGCTGTTGCTGGTTGAAGATTGGTGATCTGAGTGTCACAGCTACTAACCCATAAATGTGCTTATTTTTTTTCCTTTTTGATCTCTCTCTCTCTCTCTTCTCTCTCTCTCTCTCTCTCTCTCTCTCTCTCTCTCTCTCTCTCTCTCTCTCTCTCTCTCTCTCTCTCTCTGTAGTAGTAGGTTTAATCTTTGACCATTATTTTGCGATGCATAATATACTAGGCTAGAGTTCTTGACTTCTATGGCTGGATGAAGATGAGTGACCTAAGTGTTGTAACTTTTGCTCTAAAACGAAAAATTATTTGAGAGCAAAATGGAAGAATGCAGGCTTTCTCTCACAAATCGTTCTCCTCCTCCAGCTCTGACACCCAGCTCCTCACCCAGTCTTTGGCATGTGCACACATTTACACACATACACACACATCTCTCTCTCTCTCTCTCTCTCTCTCTCTCTCTCTCTCTCTGCACAAATGTTCACCTTTTGACCACTTGTGACATAGTGATTATTGTATACAAGGCAAGAGCTTTGGCAGCTGATGCTGGATGAAGATTGATGATCTGAAAGTCTTCACATTTTAGATTTTTATTGAAAAATTATGTGGCAGAAGAATGGAGGGTAGAGGCTTTGACTCTTGTCAGTCTCTCTCTCTGTCTGTCTGTCTGTGTGTGTCTGTCTCTGTCAGTGCCTTTGACCACTTGTGACACAGTGATGACTTCATACTAGGCTAGAGTTTTTGACAGCTGTTGCTGGTTGAAGATAGGTGATCTGAGCGTCACAAGTACCAACCATAACTATGCATATTTTTTTGCCTCTTTGATCTCTCTCTCTCTCTCTCTCTCTCTCTCTCTCTCTCTCACACACACACACACACACACACAGTAGTAGGTTTAATTGTTGACCGTTATTTTCCTACACATGATACACAAGGCAATAGTTTTTGACAGCTATGGCAAGTTGAAGGTGAGTGACTAAAGTGTTGTAACTGTAAAAAGAAAAATTAAATAAAGAAAATGGAAGAAGAAAGTCTTTCTCTCACAAATTGCTGTCCTCCTACAGCTGTGACACCCAGCTCCCCACCCAATCTTTGGTGCACACACACACAAACACACATATATACACTCTCTCTCTCTCTCTTCCTCTCTCTCTCTCTCTCTCTCTCTCTCTCTAACTCAAATGTTCACCCGTTGACTACTTGTGACAAAGTGATAGTTTTATACTAGGCTAGAGCTTGAGTAGCTGATGGTGGATGAAGATTGATGATTAAGTGGCAGAAGAATGAAGGGATAGAGGCTTTGACACACTCTCTCTCTCTCTGTCTCTCTCTCTCTCTCTCTCTCTCTCTCTCTCTCTGTATTCAGTAGCTTTACTGGTTGACCTCTTTTGTTAACAGTGATGACTTAGAGCAGACTGGAGGCTTTGACAGTTGCTGGATGACAATTGGGGATAAGTGTTTAACTTTAGAAATAGTATGGCAGAAAATAAATGGATATCATCTTTTTTCTTAATATCTTTTTTTTGACTCTATGTTTTTTTTAGTGTCTTTTGAGACTGTGTTCTATGCTTTATTAGTCCATGTTTGGGGAGTGAAATTTCATAGGTTTTTGGATGACTGTTGTCTTCTGTTTGTGTTAGTCCAAGTTTGGGAGTGAAATTTTCATTTTTTTTTGTATGATTCATCTCTCACCCCTACCCTTCCTTACCCTCTCTCTTTTGCTCTGTTTTCCTCCTCCATAGCTAAATTCAGATGATTTTTTTTCACCCTGCTGTGTTTGTGGAAGTACATGTCAGTGGACATATCACATTTTCAGCTTTCAGGAAATTTGTTCTCACATGCAGTTCAGGCTTTCATTCAGTGCACATGCATATGACAAAATGATAACTTTGTTTTGTTTGATAGTCTGTACTGAGTGAAGATTGGCAGTCTGTGTACTGAGTGAAGATTCTTCCTGAGTTTCAGTGAGTTTTATGTTTGTCCATGTTTGAGATTAAATGTTTGGAGATTTTTTTTTTTTTTTTTTTTTTTTTTTTTTTTTTTTTTTATGTATGTGACTTCATATTTTAACCTTTAATACCCACTATCCTTCATCCTCTTGTTTCTTTTCCTTTCCATTGGTTTTCCCTTCTCGCTCTCTTTCAGTTTCATTGCCTGAATTATGAATGACCATTTATCTTGTGATTGTACTTGTTACATGATACTTAGGTGTAGTGTCGTTTTGCTTTTGGCAGGCAAATATTCCTGCTATATATGTTGCAGACCTTGTGGTTTGTGGTGAAGTGCATTTCAAGTGACAAAATGCACTGATTTTGTTTTAACTTTCAGGAAATCTACCAGACATTTGGGGATTCCATCCCTGATCAAAATAAAGCATGTGAGTACATGATCTGAATGTGTCCTGGTGGAATGTGTGAACTTGAGCATCACTCAGGTCCTCATGCTCTGTGTTGACGTGGTTTAGGTACACTGAAGTATTTATCTTGTAACTGTAACTGTAATATTTACTGAAGGTATATATTAATTTGTTTATGCACAGACCTTTCCAAATAACCTGTATGGAAACGATGGAAGGTCACCCTTTTCAGGTAGATGGCTTTTAACTGATTATAGGGAGCAGGCTGAATATAGGGGTATGGCAGTTACTGGCAGTTTGCATAAGTTGAAATGAGAAAAAAAGGTAGGTTTTGTTATTGCTTCCGAGTTCAAGATAGTAGAGCTTAGTGGTGTTTATGGAAAAACAAAACAAGCATTGAATTGTGATCAGAATCGGTGTAGTATATTTACATTTTTCTCAAGGTATAATTCAAATGGTAAATGTTGCCTGACTTAGCAAAGTGCAGACATAGCCTTACAGAAACCCAGAAGATTTCACACAATTTTATATCTATTCTTTCTCGTGTTGAGAGTATTTTCAACAGTGTCATTTTGCCACCATTGCATAGTCAAAGCCAAAAGCTGAAGACTTCATCAAACAAATCCACTGAAAAGACTGCAAAGAAAACATTCTGGATTTATCCTGTTATGTGACTGGTGATCTGCTCAGTTGAGACATAACAATGTATAGATCGTACAGAATATGTCTTCATTTGTGCATGTAAGGCATCAGAGTTTGGGCAGGACTTGGACGCTGTTACAAGTTAAACTATGGCCATCTGGATATATGTTTGTAATTGCATTCATTTTCTTTGAAAAAAGAATTTACACTTTTTACGTGGAATGAATGAAAAACACATTAACAGTAGGTGCACATTGAAATTTCTGTAACAGTTGACTTGTAAATTGTCCCTGTATGTTTGTTAATCTTTTTATTTTCAGAATGAACCCTTCTGCAAAGTGAAAGAAAGGATACAGAAGCGCATGGATGTTCCAGACAAGGAATTTGAAAAGGTATATTGTATAAATATATAGCCTATGTCAACATTTTTTGATGGAAATGTTTGTAGTGACAGAACAGGGAAGATGTGTGCAGAGGTGGATTGAAAGTTTTTTTGTTTTTTTTTTCCTTCTTCCACCCATTTCTAATGTCTACATCCATTCTTAAAATTTTGACAGAGAAATAAGGTTAAAGTTTCCAGCCCTGTAAAGGCTAGCACTGACTCATCCCAGACTTTTTTTTCTTTTGAAGTGACTAAAACTAAACTGAAAAGACAGAACTTTGTAGCAAAACTGTAAAGTGAGATTACAAGTGACTTGAGTTCGAACAAAAGCTTGATAGTTACGATGGTAGAGCCATTGTGATACATCATGAAGATAGAGCCATTGTGATACATCATTTGTCTAGCTTTGTTTTGCTTCCTGAATTTCATTTTAAACTGTTGTGATTCAGTAAGAAAACATAAAGAAGGAAAAAGTTAAGTAAATTTTGGTGGATATGGTTTGAAGCACATTTGAAAGGCATTGACTTGAAACAAAATGAATACCTTGCCAAACTGTTGAGAAACGTTAATATGTGTTTGTAATACTCTTCAATTTTATTTGAGGTAGAAGAGAAACCTTTCAAAATGTTATTCAGTTAATTGATTAATCAGTCTGTATTATATGATATATAGATGAAAACCCATTTCCCCAAGAAATCATTTCTTTTGCTGAAATGAAAGTGTTTTCCAAAATGCAACTGTCCAAGAATCCTCATCAGTATAATAAACAAACATCAAAAAATGTTTTAGAAACGGTGACACCAAAGCATATATTGACGCCCTTGTACAGGCACTTAAAGCATGCCAGGCACATACAATCACTGTATGCACATTAATAATTGACATGCTGGCAGTGTATGATTACTGTTTTCAGCTTTTTTTTAATGCAAAGGAAAAAAAACTTACGGCAGAGTGCGAGAAAGATTTGATCAGTGTTGAGATGGTTTTTCAGATGAGTGTTAAAGAGCCAGTGAACCAAGTGCTGAGTGTTGTGTGCAGTACAAGTTCGCCTTAGTGGTGATGGGGCGGCTGGAGTACATCACAGAGGAGGAGAAGCCCATCAGCATCTCCCCCACTTCATGCCACAGCACCTACACGGTCAGTACCAGTGTTCATATCATAGGGGAGGAAGAAAAAGGGAAATAAAGAATAACTTGAGCTGCTTTCACCACAATATATGTGTTATCAAGAAAGAGTCCTGGTGACCAACTAGTAAAAGAGTAGTTGCCCTGTTCTTGGTGCCAATGAAGAATAACATCATCGTGAAAAAGAATTTCTATAAAAGGATCAAGGTGCCTCCCGAAACGTTATTCCTTGCAAGGCAGCCTTGTCCTACAGTTTCTGGTAGAAAATTAGCAGATTTATTGGTTATAGGGCAAGGTTTTCCTAGCCCAAGAGACTTTATAATTCATATAATTAGATATAATTTTCCTTACCAAAAGAAAAAAAAAAAAATGTTGACAATCGACCCTCAGCAAACCAAAAGAAGAGATAAAGAGCAGAGAACTAGTAACAAACAAGGACACGAAATTTGTTATGTGTACATATGATTTAAAAAGAAAATAATCTTTTAAGATAATTGATTAGGTACATGTGTATGAACATTGACTGTTATATGAGTGAAACTGTAAGTATTGTCAGTCATCGGTGTATTGCTTGAAATGAACATTAAACCTTTGAAACAAATTATGATGAAGCAAATTGTTGGAAAAATAAGCGTAAATGGAGTTGCAAACACTTGCACATTGATACTTAACAAGTTTTTGGAATATTTTCTAAATCCAAAGAAAATCTTAAATCCTGCGCCTGTTTTAAATTGAGCTTTCTATCGGGCATTAAAACATTAAACATAGTCTGATACTGCAAAGTTTCGGTGGAACTTCTGTAACCTAACAAACAAGGTGATGTTGGAAGGAAAAGAAAAATAAATAGGAAGTCCTGAATGGACGTGTATCAATGAAATGAGCTAGTAACATGTACTATGTAGTAGTTGTTTTTTTTTCATTGCATTTGACATAAGTAATAGACCAGACTTTGTGGAAAGACAGTTTTTTTTTCATTGCATTTGACATAAGTAATAGACCAGACTTTGTGGAAAGACACTTTACATATTGGATGACCCGGCTGGAGGGATGCTGACAAATTACAGTTTTTTATTTGTCTGTACATCAAGGGAATGTGCACCTGCTGAGGCCATGTAACTTTAACACAGATCTTGTTATTGTAAAAACTTTCTTCAACAAAAACTGCAAGATTGTTCCTGAATTGAAAACATCCATTCGGAGGTGAATCCATCATCATTAGTATGTTCAAGATATTCTAGGTGCGAGAAGACCACATGAAATGTGTGGGCCATGCTGGCCCACCGTAAGATACAGACATTGCTAACTGAGGAGGTTTCTGCAGCCACCAGCACAGAGCAGGCTCGTCCACAGTGTACTTGAGTCAGCTCATGGACTGAGGAGGAATCGTTAAGTTCCAGAAAGGGCTTCATTGCCTGCTATCTGTAGTAAATGCTAGTCTTTCAACATTCTTAATGACAGTATTGTGATATACATAATGTTTGGGGGGGGGGGGGGGGGGGGGGGGGGGGGGGGATTTGTTTAGGGGGCATTATCTTGCTTTAATTGCTTTGATTGTATTTGTAATTTCTGAGTTGCATTAAATGTGGGTTTTGTTGGGGGCTTTTTTTTTTTTTTGTCTTACAGGCAACAACATGCAAGCACGTCCCTGGCTGGGCATTGATCATGTGAACAAAACGGCGAAACGGACCCGGTACAGTTACCAAGAGAAAGCTATCAAAATCCATAATTAACTGTGTGTGCATGCGTTCTCTGGGTGTTCTGGTTCTGGTGACGGATTGATCTGCTCCACCTGGCAGCTCTCTGCTTCCTCAACCACTGCAGTCCTCCTTCCCAGGACAAAGGGTTTCATGGGAAGTGCGCCTTTCTTCCATCTTCAGTTTGGTCTGCTGCCTGCCTGGATTTTTGAAACGGGGATGACTTCAGCTTGGTTGTCACCCCTTTTCTTCATTATGCAAGGATTTGGCAACACTTTTTTAGTTTCATATCTGAGTCTCCTTTTTTTTTTGTCACACTCACACTATTTATTTAAAACTCCACAAGGAAAATCAAGAGAATATAGTGATAATGTGGATGGTGTTTTCTTCGTGCGTAAATCTGTTAGATTGAGGGCATGTCATGAGTGTCAGCAGCAGCTGTTTTGTAGTTGTGTGGGTGATGTTGACTTGGAGCTGTGAAAAAAATGATGGCTGCAAAATGATCACACAATCCAGTGGCAGTGGTGTGCAGAACTGTGAGATAAAGGTGGTCAACCAGTGAGTGGTTGGGCTTAGGCCGCCTTAGATAGACCCCACGGTGGAGAAAGAAGGAAACTACAGCTTGCAGAAGCTATGGAGCCATAACTGTTGTGACCAGTATCATTTGGCCGGACTTGTGGGATATTTATCCTGTGCCTGTCTTCAATGTTGTGCAGACATCTTTTCCCCTTTTGTCTGGGGATCAAGTCAGAACCAGGACTTACTTCTACTCAGCATGCCAGCGTGCAAGTAAAAAAAAAAAAAAAAAAAAAAGTCCTTTTTTTCCCTCCTACATTAAATCTGAACTCTGGCATGTTACATGAACTCTTCAAATTAAGATTTATATTTGTGCCGCGCAGTGTGAAGCAAGTGAGAATTTTTACCTGCGATTGGACATGAATGGGAATGTGTGAGGTGTAAAGTGCTAGGTGTTTCTGGGGGACCCCTTGTAAAGCTTGTCCTGTCTGTGAGCATGATAGAATGTGTGTGTGTGTGTGTTTTCTGTGTTTGCATGGAGATGCGGGCTACCCAGCTGTGATGAATGGACAACACTTATTAGTGCAACTTTGAATTGAATAAAAAAAAAAAAATCAGGAAAACACATCAAACATGTGCGTTAAATTTGTGGGGTTTGTAAGCTGCTTATCCTCTTGAAAGTTGATCTGGTTATTTCCAGTTTCGCAGGTGGAATAGAAATGAAATATTCTCACCTTTATGAGCATCATGTGTGTCAGAAAATTATTTCTATGTAGCACAGCACTTTCTCTTTATCATTTTTTTTTTTGTTTCCTTTTTAATTTTGGTGTATCTGTAATTCCAAACTTAGAAACGTCCCCTCCCTTTACACCTTAAAATGTACTGTCTGTGGCATCACGCCCGCTCCACAATACACTCATTTAACACCTAGCTTCATTTTGGGCAGTAACCGGCATAATCCCATCACCAGAAAATCATAGGGACTACTACTTTGTTCATCAGGAGGCCTCCCATCACAGAAGACGCTTCACTCATGGTTTCCCTCCTGATCTATTTTTTTTTTTTTTTTTTTTTTTAGAGTTTGTCCACCAACTAGTTCCCTGTTTGAAATGGAAAGACTCCCTGCTGTTTCTCATGACAGAATGCAGCTGCACAATTTAGGACAGGGTTCGTACACTCCTTGAATGCTGACAGCAAATTTCAAGACCTTGAAAACCTTTGAAAATCAATGAAATGTGGTTCTGTTGACCAAACCTCCTTGAAAACCTTTGAAAATCAAGCCATCGGCTCCAGAAATCTTTAATGTGGCAAAAAGAAATGGCAGTTTGATTTTTCTATACGTTCAGGTTATGAAAAATTATTTTAAAACACACATTTTACAAACGTCGTGGTGATCCTGGATTGTCGTCTGCTATTTACCAAGGGAGATAATTTGTAACTTCAGGTTGATGAAAAATTGTTTAAAAACAAATTTAACCAATGGAGATAATTTGTAACTCCATAAATTTTGGTGATGTTATAAATAATCTCCCCCTTTGGTTAATAGGGGACAACAATCCAGGATCGAAACGATGTTTGTTAAAAAAAAAAAAAATTTAATAATTTTTCATCAACCTGAACACAGAAAAATCAAACTGCCATTTCTTTTTTCAATTTTAAGGCAAGTATTATAGCCTTGAAAAAAGTAAACGCTCCTAGAAAACTCCTTGAATTTTATTTTGGGAGTCTGTAGGAAGCCCTGACTGGGTTTGCTGCTGGTATACACCTATCTGAATGGCACTTTTAACACTAAGAAAAAAATACATACTGATCATTCTATTTCCACAACTGTGGATCTGAACTGAGTGAGCACTAAAGTGGTGTGGGACATCAGCATCAGTGTCCAAGTTGCTGATGCCACCGACTGAATAAACTCATCACGGGTATGTATGTGGAGGGGAAATCTAAGGTCACTATGAGAGTATGGCATTAAGGTGTACATTATATTGCCCCTATTAATGACAGTTGGGTTCATTTGCTGAGCCTGACCCTTACTAATGACAGTAACTGCTTTTTCATGTCGGTTAATGCAGTACACTTCCTTCTTGTGACCACTTTTAATGACCTCCAACAACATTTGTGGAAAGTCTACCAACACCAAACAGTGAATACCAATCTGCCTGCTTGACATTTTCTCATAAATAATCAGTACACCAGCTGCTGCGAGTAACTACATTTCATTTCCAGACAGATTATGCTGAAGTCAACTCTCCATTTTGAGTCCTTTGGATGAGACAGCTGATGTCCCTTGCATGAGTGCATGCCAAGAAAATCTTTTTCACAATGTGCTAATGATGGCAAGGCAGCTGTTCCCATGGGCTGTGCCTTGGTGGGTGACAGCAGTTAAAAAAAAAAAACGCACTCACTTTTTTCCCTTCAACCATTTAATGGATGCAATCATGTTCCATAATTAGTAACAGGTATCAGCTAATGGAAATTTGTTTTTGAATTATAAAGGTGATGATTTTTGGATGCCAAAAGCTTAAGAGCAAGGAATGTCGGACATTTTTGTGTCAATTTTTTTTTTCTTCTGCATCACAAAAGGGTCTTCTTGATACTAGCTAAAAGGAATTTTAAAGCATACTGAGTGAAATGCTCGTGTTTTACTCTTTCCGTTGATATGTTAACAGTAGGATTTTACATTTGCATTAAGAGGCATAACACATAAAAAGAAGGGGAAAGAAAAAAATCATCTGTCACCAAGGCAAACAATTGATTCCATTCCACTTTTGGAGGAAGTAGCAAGCTATTGTGTGTGAATGGGATGGACGACATGCAAATAGAATTTGCACCCTGATGTCATGTTGAGACGTCATCCCTTGAGACAGAATGTAGCTACCTAATGATGGGATTGAAAATTGTCTCGTTAGTTTCTCACCGATGGTGAAGAATACCAGCCAAGAAGTGAAAGAGCTTCACCTCGTAGGCATCCTTCACAATGTGCTTACAAAAAGGACAAAAGGGGTTTTTTTTTTTTTTTTTTGTTTTTGTCCTTGTCTTAGTGTTGGCAAAAACAAGTGATGGTGATAGAAGACAGTCTGCTTAACATGACTGTGGACAATGTAGTGGCCCTGGTGATGTTAATTTATAATGATTATTCAAACATTTGTGTATAGTGTACAGATGGTTACCAATGTAGTAAGTCGGCACCAATGTTTCAGATTGATTTTTTATCCTCAGGGCACAGGTGAGTGCAAACAAACTTGTGTGCATTAAACTATATCCACTACTACCACTACTAATGATGGGGAAATTGTTAGTCTGCACTTGTTTTCTCCCACTACTAAATTGTTCAACATATATTTTAGTATTGTTTGGTCGATCAGTTTAGTCAGTTGGTGGGAGATTGCATCTCGTAGGAGATCCAAGTAAAGGCTGTTGTGCTCAGTTCTTGGCTGCTGTCAGCAGTTTAGTGACTGACAATGCTTGCGTTATTTAAACAGTAGAGCTGTCAGCTCGGACTGTTGACATGTTTTGACCTCCCTTGCACCCTTAAATGGATCCTCAAGCACAGTCTGCAAAGATTTTCCCCTACAATTCATACTGATTACAAAATGATTTTAGTTTTCCAGCAACTGATTTCCTTACCACACTTTTTTTTTATTTTACTTTTGCACCCTTCGCTAGCTGCTTTGGGATGCTGTTGGATTCTGTTTTTTAACCTTGCTGGTGAGAATACCACAGAATTGTGGACTGTGATATATCTCATTTGGTGCCGAGGGAGCATACACATGATCGACTTCGTCACCCTGATGACAAAATGGACAAAACACCTTCGGAGCAGGCATATAAATGGTTCTGTCTCCAGGAAGGTTTACAATGGTTCCCATATGCAGCTAGTGAAGAATTTTATATTATAATGAATTTTACCTGATTTTTCAGGGTTTTTTTTTTTTTTTTTTTTTTTTTTTTTTTACAAACGGTATCACAGTTTCGTAAGATTATCTAGCACTTTCGGAAATTGATTTGGTAGATTGGATGTGCTCTGTAAACAAGTATATGGGTTGTAAGGTGCTTAGAGCTTGGTCTCCAACCAAGGACAGGTGCTGTAAGTATTATCAGAAAAAAAAGTCGGTGGTTAAAAGGTCAACATTGATTGACCATGCCAACTCATCTATCGAGGAAATTGTAACACTGTCAACACTGATTTGCAGAGCACATCTCTGTAGAAGTAATTGCAACACTTTCAACACGGCCACCACACCCTGTGTCTGTGCATTCTGTCAGGATATTTCCTTTTTGGACAGCTGTTAAATATAGTGGCCAAGTTTTCACAGTTTATATTGAGTATTTCCTAAGATACATCTTTTTTCAACTCAAAGTTAGCAAGTAAATCAAGTAAATCTGAATTACAATGGACCTTGTTGGCTGCGATAATGCTTGCAACATGTGAGAAGCAGTGAGGTGCCTGTTGTAAGCATAGTTACAATGGGTGTTGAAGATGTCCTAGGAAGGAAAGGGACACATTGAAACTAAAAGGAGGGCTTGAAGAGTAGCACAGTTGAAACAGTTTCTCTTTATATTGACAGATGGTATTAGCGAGTTCAAGTTTTTATCCTATAAAATGAAAAGGCTGTGTTTGATGTATTTTTTAATTCATGTTATAACCAACATACTTAGGGGATATTTGCCCCCAGGTATAATCAGGATGTAGGGGATATTTGCCTCCAGGTATAATCAGGATGTCTCAGAGATGCTAGTGTCAAGTGGTCGAGACCCAATATTGGTCCCAGTCTTGAAGCTACACTTGGTGGTGTGATTGGCTCGGATGATAAAACATTGTTCTCTTAAATTAAGGGTCCATGTTTCAGTGCCTGCTTGAAACATACAAATACATTTTTTTTTTTTCGGAAGCTACATCAGTGCTGTCTCCTCTAAGACCTGGCGATGAGACTTAAACCAAGCTGCTTGGCTAACATATGCATCAAAGAAACGGAGTTCATATCCCATTCCTTCTTTCACAGAGGAGTACGCAGGAGGATGGATGACAAAAACAAAAATAAAAACAATAAAAATAACAGGAAAATACACTCACTGATGACCGAAGTTAGCTACCACAATGTGGGATTTGAAACAGTCACATAAGGCAAAATGCGGTCGCTAGGTTTGCTTGCTTTTTTCAACCTTTCCTGATGGCAGACATGTGATAGCTGACACTCAATGATGAAGCAGCATTAGTTTTTAATATAGATATTTAAATTTAAGGAAACCAGTGCATCACCCATTGGCAAACCCACACCTCTCCCCTGCCGTCCTTCTCTTCCTCCTCCCCCCCCCTTAAAAGTTATTAATTTGCATTCCAAATTGTGCAATAAATGTGACAAAAATCTGAGCATCGAGTGGACTATTGTCCCCTTTTTGGTCTAGCCGTGTCCAGAACCATTTGTTCATTCAGCTTTTGTTGATTTTTGTAACATCCTGCCGACGCCAGTGGACAAAATGATGGCTTTCCAATCTCATAGAGTTTACATTAAGCCAGGTGATGTTGGCGTGTTCTGCTGGAGTGCCAAAAATGTGCTGTACGAAGATTCAAGAACTTTTTCTTCTGATGATTTTTTTTGTCCCTACAGTTATTCAGGTTTACATTGCTGCTGATTGATGGAGAAGCAGTCACCCTGCAAACACACATGTATTCATACAACATACGTGCAGCAGATACCAATTTTCATTGGTTCAACTACTTGAAAGGTATAAAAATTATCTTCTCTTTTAGATTTCAATGGCTTGCTGAAGATGGATGGTAACGGTTCATTTTCAGTTCATGCATTCTGTTTTCTTTTTTTTTTTCCTCCCTAATCATCAAGAAGAAAAGTTTAAGAGTTGGCCTGGTTACTGTATCCCCAACTTTTTAGGGGGTCAGGGGAGGAGGATGGGAAGGAAGGGGGTCTGAGCAAAAATCTCACCAACAGTTTTTCTTTCTTTTTTTTTTTTTTTTTTTTTTTTTTTGCGTACACAGGCTGATACTCCTGCGGACACTCCCTGTATAGATGGGCAAGGATTAATCCCGTCTACCCAACAAAGGGAGGGAGTTTTGTGTGTGTGACCATTTTTAATCCCGCCATTAAGGCAGCATACTCCAGCTTCGGGGAATCACCAACAGTTAACGTCAAGAGTTCCAACCAATAAACCAGAATCAGAAGTACAACCATCTAAGGTGGAATATAGTTATCTACATGGCAAGATGATTGAAAATGGCAAAGCACCAAACTTCTCATCCACCAGTGACCAGGCATTTCCTAGTAAGGATGCTTAACATAGGTAATGGGTGACCGTATAAAGTGGCCTGCTGGGGAATTCAAACAACTGTGGCCCATTTGACTCTTGGGTGTGGTCAGCTGGAAGACTGTTGGGGTTTGAACGTGTAACCTTCCAGCCTTCACTTTGTGATATTAAGACTGCCCATGTGGCATGGAGGTTGCTGCGAAGTTGACTTGTTAGGAACATTGCTGTTTTCATCCCCAGTCTGTGCATTCTTTGTACACCTTTACAAGGTCATGATGTTGCCATACTGGATGACTTGGAAGTAGTCATGGAAAACTTTAGTTCAGTGCTGATAGTTGCTGGCTCTGACTGGTTTGATACATATAGCCAACATTAATAATGAAAAGTCATGAATGTTTACTGTGGGGAGATGCGTGTATGGCATGAATTGATTAATGAATTATATCGGGCTTCAATGGCATTGGAACAGCAAAACTATGCTACTTTGTACTTTCGTGCTTAATGGTCTGTTCTTTCATCTTTTATGGTGCTGAACATATAGAGACAGATAGATTTGAATAATACAAATTTGGCTACATTTAGCTGAACCACAGGTAATTGACTATATTGCTAGACCCAAGAATGTATCATGGGTTGTGTACTTACAGACCAGGCTATTTCGAGTCCAATTATTGTGTATTTTGAATGATAATAGTGTGAACTTGTATGGTGCATAATACCAAACAGAAGGCTCAAAATGCTGTACAAGAGATAACTGTTGACATTTGCCTTTGTAGATTGTGAAACAATAAAAAAATTACAATGAATCTGTGTTTCACACTCAGACCTGCTTCCTGTCCCCTTCCACCAACTACACCACCATCACTCAAGCCCGACTGATCTTCCAAGTTGATTCCAGGAAACCAATCATCTTTTTGTTCACTCACAGTGCACAACCATACCTTGACACAGGATGTCATGACTGAAAAGAAAAGGTGTAGGAAGCATTGCACTGGTTTATAGACGTAAATGGGTAATTTGAATGAGATGAGTATTCCTTTATTCATAGGGTGCCCTGGATATTTGAATCTTGAAATAAGGAACATACTGACCAAAAGACTTTAGTTCAGTAGGGATGTGAAAGGACTAGTCTTGGGAAGAGTATGGCTGCCTTAATGGCGGGATAAAAAAAACTGTCATGCACACAAAACTTCACTCCCTTTGTTGGGCAGATGGGATTAATACTTGCCTGTCTATACAGGGAGTGTCCGCAGGAGTATCAGCTGCATATGCAGAAGAAGAAGAAGGAAGAAGAAGAACCAAACAGACTGAATGTGCGTAGAATGTGGGGTTTGGGTTGGGTTTTTTTTTCTGGGTTCATTTTCTCGCCCTTTCTTTACAGTTTTCTGATTCTCCATTCATCACCGTCATGACAAAGAAGCGTTTCTGGCATGAGGAACATATTTATTTCTATTTAACATTGATATGTATACATGGCACAATGAGAAGTAAACACTGGGTATTAATAAGATTATATAGTTGTGACCACATACACGAGCCTGGGCACACACTCACGCACATGCACACACACAGATGCACATACGCACACAAGCATACATATTAAATCTACAGCGTTCATTTTGACGATTAACACTTGCTTTTTCTTTGAACTGAGTAAGACTAAAATATTATTAAAGAGAATTGTTACCCCTTGAACAGTAAAGGTTGCATGTTGAATCACATCATACAGAGTAAGCAGTTTCACAGTCTCCAAAATGACTTGTTCTCTTCCATTCAAACCCAGGCATTATAACAGAAGATGAGCAGTTATACAGACTCCAAAAGCTTTTTTTTTCACTTCCATTAACGTTATTACTCCTACACGCTGTTGCTAAAAATGTAATTACCTGTTAGAATGTGGCCCATGAAGTACATGTACTAGCAATGGGAACTGTATTGTGGGCAAAGCAAATGAAAGGTTCATGCACGCACACAAATATTTTTTTTTTCACCAACAACAAATCACGTTATAACAGTTATTTTCACAGCTGTCCCTGAAGTACAAAGTAATCAAAACTCTCTATTTTACTATTTTGATAGTTCTTCTTCTAGTACACTTAACAGCTACAGGTTTGAAAAAAATGTGGCTGTTGAACTAACATCAGATATGCGCACAAACTAGGTGTTAGTCAGCATGTTGATAAATCCGTAAATGACGTTAAATACACTTTCCAATGCACCATGCACAAGTAGGCTTTCATTGGCATGTAATAGTTTTTTTTTGTTGTTGCCATGCACATATTTCCATGTTTTTATACATCTTTTTGTGGCATGTGTATGTGTGTGTGCACGCACACTGCATTCATATATCACTGTAGTGTGAGTGTGTGTGTGTGTTTGTGAAATTATGTGAGCACATGTGCCTACCAGCTCACAATGACAAACATTAAGGAGACACAGACCCAGTCACTGCAGTTTGAGCATCGCCTCCTACCATGCCATCAGCCTGAGACAGCCGCCTGGAAGCCCTGCGACTACTGATCTGCTTGGCTCGGTCCTGCACCGACAGGCGTCGCTCCTCGAAGAGCGAGTGTCGCCTCTCTGCCTTCTGCTGCTGCTCCGCCATCTCTGTTTTCATGCGTCGCAGAAAAGAACGGTGCTCTGAGTCACTGGTAATCTCCACAAGGGATACATCTGACTTGGCACTCGAAGTTCTGACCTGGGAACTGTCTTCTTCGTCCGGTTCACAACCGTCATCATCAACTGCATGCTCGTCTACTGCTTGTTCAGTTTTGTCAGCTTCTGTTGTTGAAGGATTGGGATGATCGGTTGAGTTGGTATGATCTGTGACAAGGCTGGAATGATCGGTGGTGGTGTTGGTGTCTGTCGTGTGGACTGGGCCTGTTGGGGCGGTGGCGTCGTTGATGTTTTGTTCAGAGTCACCAGATTCCAAAGAGGCTAGAAACTGCTGAGTGGGGTCTGTGGCCGGACCTGGTGACTGGGGTTTTGCGGGCTTCCAGTCTTTTCTTGTAGGGGGCAGCTGGCGAACATCTTCCATACTTTTTTTTTTTTTAATAAAGAGCCAAAAGTGACGTGTAAAATGCGAACTAGCCACCACTCGGCCAAAATAACACCGAGATGCTGACTTTAAAAATGGTTGTTATGATCAAACATTCCTCTGTGTGTCCTTCCGGCACTTAGGCACAAAATATGCTGCCCACACGTGTGCTCCAGTGCATGATCGTACTCCAAAGTCTCACCACTACTAGAAATTTGAAGCTTGGAAATTGTCGACGAAAAACACACATCGGTGTGTTTACTTGTCCAGTATGAAGAGGATGAATCGGTCTCATTTTATTCTGGCGTACATCAAGTCATAAACCGACGAAATGTATATAACAGTCATTCAATTTTGCAGACAACAAGATGATTTGCTTTCAAAACTTGTCAAGTTACTGACGAGGATGAATCGGTCTCATTTTATTCTGACGTACATCAAGTCATAAACCGACGAAATGTATATAACAGTCATTAAATTTTGCAGACAACAAGATGATTTGCTTTCAAAACTTGCCAAGTTACTGAATTCATGAGGAGGCGTACAAATTTTCACTGGAGATTATTACGCTGACAGGCAGGAAACATCGCCGTGAAAGACGCGCTACAGTCGTGGCACAACACGATGAACAGCACAGTAAATGGTGCAGACAAAGGCTCGTGAGGACGTACTGTAAACAGACCGATATCTATGTTGAGATGGGATACAACTTCCTCCAAACGCACGCGCAACATATACACAGTTAGCAGGCCTGCAGACCTTCCTTATATCAGAGGCCTTTAATTAGTAGCCTACCTCACACAGCCATAATGCTACAACAGACCAGCCTGTGGCTACCTGGTCACAGCCAGCGAGTCTTAATCCCTCTAATCACCTGGCATAGACGTAGGACGTGCGACTGGAACCAGAAGTCAGCTGGCAAGCTTGGTGAGTGTTTTCTGGTTTGCAGAAGTGTGACCGACGTCCTATGAATTGGGACACGCGTTTTCTCCAAGGCTTTAATCCATTAAGCTTCATTTATGGCCTAAGCCATTACATGTTAAACATTATGCGTCCATATCGGCACTGTTATTAATCGCCCCAAAAGGCCTAACCGTTCAGGCAAAAAACACTTCAGAAAAAAGACAAAAGTTCTATCATGAAAAGGCCCCCATTCATGGCTGTCGGCGCTTAGTGGAAAAAAAAAATGTCTTTTTCACGGGGGAAGAGAGAGAAAGGGGAAAACACACACACACACACACACACACACGCACGCACGCACGCACACGCACAATAAGAAGGCAAAAACAAGACCCTTGCACAGTACAGTTTATAATACATTTTATTTGAATGTTGATGTCCTTAGTGCCAACAAAACTAAGCCGTGCATCAGAGTATGACGGGCATTCTGATTGGTTTATTGCGATCAGATTTGTTTTGATGTTACGAAAATCGTGGACAGCTAATGTCCATTCCAAAGGCTAAACTCTGCCTAGTCGTCGGGAAAATCTGGTAAGTTAATTCATACACACACACACACACACACACACACAGAGTCCCACACACAACCCTGGACAATTCCAGTTAGGAACTCTGACAGTAGCTGTGTATAGTTTTCTGGTTCAAGTTAAATCATCGGAACGATTACTGAGCGAATTTTGTGCCCAATTTTGCCTACTTTTTTTTCTTTTCAAAATGCAGTTACAGCAAAGTAAGTGAGCTGTTGTGTAAATCAGCTGTGGGAAACTGGGTGAAGGCGAAGGGGGTAGATAAGGACGGGCAGGGAAGTTAGGGGTGGGGGTACTCGTAGTCAAGGAAAGGGATGTATGTGTTTTATGTGATAGGCCTTCATTTGTATGTGCAAAAGAGGTTAAAACAATCTAGTTTCTAATTCAGCTTCTCCCTTTTAAAATCCACTTGGTCTTGGTTGTAAACAATGTTATTTAAAGTTCGTTACGGACCAGTGTCAAAAAGGAAATTTTTCTTATTTTGTCATTCCGGTGTGTGTGTGTGTGTGTGTGTGTGTGTGTGTAAGAGAGACGTGTTCCCTTGCATATTAAACAGTAAGCCTGCATTTGATTCGTGATTCTCCATACTGTGTTCCTGAAGTTACTACTTCCCGAGCGGAGTGGTGGCAAAGTCACAATGGAAAATGCGCTTTCCAGTGCGCGAAACCATCCAGAAACAGGTCTACACCCGGTTAAAAACCGGTATTTTGTATGTTTTTCCCAGACTTGAAGCAGTTCCTCATCCCATCTCATCACCATTGACTGTGTGGTGACCAGGATATGCTGATCTTTCGGACGAGATGATGAACAGGTTATGTGTACACCATACTATGCACGTGAAAGAACGCTCGACAACGACCTAGGCCCGGGTGTGCCCTGCGTAATTTGAAAAAGAAAGAAAGGGAAATAACACGAGAGCTCATAAGCATACAAGAAGGAGACAAAGCAAAAAAAAAAAAAAAAAAAAAAAAGAAAAAAAAGAAAAAAAAGTGGTGCCGTGGGTCTTTCTAGAGAAAAAAGACAGAATTTTGAAAATGACATGATGAGAAGTTCCAAGCCTTGAAGACAGTTTATAACTTTGAAAAGAAAAAAAAATCGCTCTAGAGAGCGAAGACCTCCGTCGGCCAAGGTCGAACAAGCCTCTTTAGCTTCGATCATTCACCGCTGCTGCCCCATGGAAGGATCCGCGCTGATATTTACAAGGTTTGTCCTTTGACCGAATGTTACCTTTCCACCACGTTTCGTTAAATGTGTTGTGTATTTTTTTGCGTTATCTTGTTGGCAGACAGACAGGCAAACGCGGTGTAAAACGTTAAAGAAAAGAAAAAGAAAGAAGAAAAACGGCATCCTTGGGGAAAGTAAAAAATACAAACTCGCATAAATCCACTATGACTGAAAGAGGGTAGGTGGAGAGATAGGACCAAAAAAAAAAAAAAAAAAAAAAAAAAAAAAACAGACAGATGTATAGATCTCTTAAGGGGGAAAATGTCGAAATTTCCCATGATGACGCGAGAAATGTTTTCATGTCACTTTTCCATGCACATACTCCCATCTATTCACACACACACACACACACACACACACACACTCACTTACTCTGACTGATATGGGGATATGCGCACGCACGCACGCGCGCGCGCAAACACACACACACACACACACACACACACAGCACGCACGCACGCACGCACGCACGCATAAAGTAGACTGGGCATCGTTACACCTTTACGAGTCGGTTTAATTCGAAAACAAGAATGGATACAAACAAGCAAGCAAATATTCGTATTTGGGTTCTTCGCCTATAATTCGCTCAACGTGTGTAAAATGTGAAGTTGCGTGTGTGTTTCTCATGGCTATGTGCGTCTTTATGCTGTGTCCATGTGCATAAATCTGACGTTGGTGTGTCCTGGTATTTATAAACGTACAAACGCTTTTCTGTTGCGCCTGTTGTTAAAAAAAAAAATCAATAAAGAAAGGAGAGGATTTTTTGGTAACAAAAGTAAGACTGGGTGCACCTATTGTTTTGAATGTCACGTGACTTAAACAACGCGGGCGGCAAGGTGATTTGAACACATCACCGGAAAGCTCACAAGGATTGTTGAAGTGAAGGCCTACTCACGTGCATCTCGACAAAAGCGATTTGTTGTTGTTGAGATGAGAGACTGCTTGAGATAAGCTTAGTGTGCTGTCGTGAACCTGACGCCGGAAAGAGAGAGTGTGAGAGTGTGTAAGCCACTAACCCGTTTCACTAAAACAAAAATCGGATTTCTACACAAAACCCAAACTGGTCAGGTGAGTATATTACATGGCAGTGTAAATTGTTACGGCCTTTCTTTAAACTCTTATAGTTTTTGAGATTTTTGCGTTCTTTTTCGTAACATTCTGTGCATTAATTCTAAAGTGATAATATTTTTGTGATGAATGTGTCTATTTCGGGTGTTTTTGTTGTGTTGTTGTTGTTGTTGTTTTTAGGCAATGTATTGTTTCAGATAACGAAAATGTTGTTTTAAATACCAGAATTTCGGGAAGAGAACTGTCGATCACCGGTGATCAAAATTCAAGCGAAAGAACTGAAGAGAGTTTTAAGGACGACTTTCGAAAGCCCTCCACACAGTGAAACCGCGACTGCGATGTGGAGGAGATCAGTCAAATTTAACTATTATATTCCATTGACATTTGCCTGCGAGTGTGCGGCAGTATCGGGCTTTATTGCAACACTGATGGGAATCAAATAAGTTTCTTCTAAAGATGGACTGTATGGTAATCGTATTTTCAGAAGTTTCGGCTGTATTCATATTTACCCCAGTTAGAGAGAAATCATCTATTGACGGAAAGAAGCGTTCTGAGTATTTCGTTGAGCTCTTTCCGTCAGTAGATTATCTTCTCAGGTACAGGGGGGGGGGGGGGGGGGGGGGGGTCGGGGTGGGGGGGGGGGTAGCCTAACTCAGGATATTCCCAACATTTTTTTTCCCCTGCTTCCAAACTGATCCGTATGTTTGCCCAGCAGGTGAGAATCAAAAGGGTCTTGCGACTCGTGCAACTGCTGAGTACACAAAGTTCAAGAAGATTCCACAGTGAACAGGATGATGGTGGACATCCAACGACCATGACAGCGAGTAGGATTGGGAGAGAGGTAGGGATTGTGGGTTGGGTGGACGGGGCAAAGGGGGCGCGGGGGGGGGGGGGGGGGGGGGGGTCGATCTTAATCCTCGGTCTGCGTCACAATATTTCTGTCCAGATTAGTCGACGTTTGTTCTAGGTTTAGATCACTGACCGTAATTCATCCAAGTTCGTCAATCAACCATATATCTGTGGGTCACTGTGGCACATACTGGGTCTCTCGATCTTTCATGTTGGTCGGAGTCGCTGTGACCATGCTTTATAAAAAACTGTGATATAGATCTTGGTCATAGTGATCCCATTCCTGGTGAGTTGACCTGCTATGAGTTTCTGGTACTGATTCTGGGCAACTCGACCTTTAACCTTGATCTGGGTCATCTGACTCATTTGATGTGACACGGTTTTCAGCTGTGATGTGTTACGGAGTAACACAGACCTCGGGATGGAATGGGTGGGGGGTTTGGGGGGGGGGGGGGGGGCAAATCTGTTGGAACATAGACCGTGAGGGCGGGGAGACAGACCCCAGTTAAACGTAGATCTAGCTAAACAGGTGGACCATAGTCCTGGCACAGACATAGAGACGCGAGGAAGCATAGACCCGTGGGGAACACAGACCTGGAGGGAACTCAGACTGGGGTCCCAACAGCATGACGCTATTCTGACCTTCAGAGCAAGGCACTATTCCGAATCCAGGGTTTGTGGTGGTAGTCCGCATCAGAGAAAATGTTCGATGACTAGCCACCAAGTGGTTAGGGATGCCGGAACCAAAGTAGGCCTGGGGTTGAAGGAATACCCTGCCTGCTGGATAAGATGTCCCAGTATTATGTCCTTGGTCGGTTGTAAATTCATATGTCACGATTTCTTCATTATCTTTCATTTAAAAAAAAAAAAAAAAAAAAAAAGCCTGTTTGCATATCTGTGATTTTCCTGATTTTAAAACTTTTTGTAGGTTTTTTTTTAATCCAGCGACTTTCAGCGTCGCCAAAATCGAAGGCTTTTTATGCGTTGAACATAAGGCGGGAAGACTTAGGCTTACTTGGAAAACTGGATCACGAATTTATTGTCAGAGATTCAAAGGGGATGGATGCCATTCAAGAGAGAACGCTTACTGTCCGGAGTAGTGTCATACCCATACAGAGAGAGAGAGAGAGAGAGAGAGAGAGATTTTATGTTGATTGGTAGTATCATCTGAATTTGTATATCTGAATTTGTCTTATTATGTTTACCATCAATGTTCACATCCCTTCAAATGGGGTGTTGGCCGTACTGAATAAAAGTCAGTTCTGAGAGAGAGAGAGAGAGAGAGAGAAAGGAGAGGCGTTGCCCAGATTGCCAGTTTCAATAGTACTGAGAGAGGGTAGGGTGGGATGGGATGGGGAAGGGAAGGGGTGGGGGTGCCGTTTACAACAGATGGTGCTATAGTGTTCCAGGTTCCGGAGGTGAGGTGGTTGACGGATTGGGGGGGGGGGGGGGGGGGGGGGGGGGGGGGGGGGGGGGGGGTATTACTGCGACAAGCATTATTAGAAATAAGAGTTCGTGCCGGTGAGGTGAGGTTTGGCGAGGTCTAGTTTGGAGGGAAAAGTGTGTGTGTGTGTGTGTGTGTGCGCGCGCGCGCGCCCCCTTTACCTGTCTTGTTATCTTTCTATTCAGTATGTATTGATTCTTGAACAGGAAGTCAGTTTAAGGGGTGGGGGCACGGATGTCTTTCCGTACTTCACACACGCGCGCGCGCGCGCGCGCACGCACACACACACACACACACACACACACAGTGAGAGCGTCATTCCATGTTTGGTGCAATTATTGCGATTCAGCGTGCCATATAATGATATGTCTCCGATCTAAGCTATGTCTTTTGTTTCGACACCGCCGGTAATTTTCTGTCTTTCTAGTTTTGATCCCTGTCAAGTGCTGCCCCAACTGACTGGCGGTGTCAACCAGGCCCATGGAGAGGGACACCTGCTGCGCAGTGAGGCATTTCAAGAGACATTGAGAAGTATCTACTCCGCCTGGCAAGGTAAAATGCATGCGTTCACACTCGGAAATTTGATCCATAGCCTCATTTGAAGGACTGGTCAGGTCACGGAGTCCGAACCAATGTCGACATCGGAGGAAAAATCCCCATGTACCGAAACAGTCCAGCGGAGATTCGAATCGGCAACCACAGGATCACGAGTCCGGTGCTCTACCAGCTATGCCATTACTGCTACGGCCCCATTCGAACTCGTTTGTATCTATGGCATGCTCAGCTCTGGGTGTGCAGTTGCCGCCAACAGGTACGACGCTAACTACCGCACTGAGGTGACCGGTCCAAACATTACGTACCGGCCTTTCAATCTGCAGCTGACCGTAAGCTGACAGCAGTGCACACTCTCTTGCCGATGTTATATTAGCCTTCAAGTTCTTTCCCACAGCCGCGCGCATGACATGTGTTGCTGATCACACCAGTTCCAGCTAACGCGCGCCTTCAGCAAGATTCCCTCGTACTGGAAGATGCTGTTTATTATCGTTACCAGCGTGCTCCCTTCCTCTCTCGCGCTCCATTTCATTGTGGCCGGAGACAGTGCGGACACAGGCACTGATCCTATTCTCACAGAACGCGCGTAAATCAGATACTTTGGTATGTAGGCCTATGTATTCATTTATCGGAGGGGGGCGGGGAGGCGGTGCATTACTGTATTTCATTGCAGACATCGTATTTTCTTTTAAAGTATATTTCCTTGTGTGTGGATTCCATACTCTGTGCATTGATTACATACACATATTTGTAATTGAATCGACGTTAATCGATGTTGCTTCCTGTACGTGAGAATACACTATTTGTTTGTTAAAATAATAGGAATTATTGGCTGTGTGTGTGGTGGGGGGGGGGGGGGGGGGGGGGGCTATACCTGCCAACCTAATCTAAGTAGAGTGGAGAGTGTTCACCACTACAGCTGCTTCAGACAGTGCATTCCGATCTAAATGTTGGCAGGTAAACAAACGGACCGTGACAACGTTTAGTACAGCACAGGATCTGCTGCGGCTGACATCATTGTCAGGCGGGACCCCCCCCCCCCCCCCCCCACACACCTCATTCCACCCCACCCTGCCCCCTCCCCTTGATGATTTTGCCCTTGTTCACAACTGCCTAATAATGTATAATTTTGCTTGTCATTGTCAGCCTTGCTACTTTCCTACGACATTGGAAAAAAGCCCACTGCTGTTTTTTTTTAGTCATGGCTTAGACTCTTGAGGCATTACGGTACCTATTGATGCAAAACGTTCAGCTCTTCTTTGCACGACGTGTGAGGATCCCGTACAGTGCAGAAGTGTATCAGTATGGGACGGACAAGCATTTTGTAGGAAACCGTTTTTAAAAGCTGACCTTTGAGTTGTGCTGCAGAAAGTCGATGGTCTTAGTGGCGTAACGACATACGATGTTCATATGCTGGTACCAGCTGAGATCTTGGGTGATGGTGACCCAAAATATTTGGGCAGAGGTGACGGTTTCCGAGGTGTGGAGCGAAGCTGGAACAGGTTATTCCGCTGCAAGTCACCTTCCTGGTGCAGGGAGAGTTGTGCTGTTTCCTGTGATGAAATGCTCCCCCCCCCCCCCCCCCTTTTGTGTGTGTGTGTGTAATGGTTTGAGGCATTGTAGATCTTGCTGCAGCTGGGCTCATTCGTGGGTTGTGGTAGAGAGGTGACAGACAGCAGTGTCATCCCCAGTGCTGTTGAAGAGAACTTTTCCTGACAGTTGCCAGTTTAAATGAAAGCAGGTGTTGGTCCAACAACTGATTTCCCTGAAGAAATGACTGCAGTCTGACCAGTTCGGATACTACAACTCTGCTTGCTTTCTGTCCTCTCTCAGGAATGCTTTCATCTATCTGTTGAACTGCCCTCAGACACTGTAATGGGAGATAGCTCACGGACGTCAGCTGATAGCAGGGAGGAGGAGGACAAAGTCAAGGTTAAGAAGTTTCTTAGTGAAATAAATAACCTCATCAGCCAGTTAACATCCGAAGACTGGGAAATCCCGCTGCGAGCAAGACGCAGAGCAAAATCAGACCTATAAGAAATATCCTTCGAAAAATCAGTGTGCCAGGGATGAAACATAAAAAAAAACAATAAAGACATTCATTGAAACCACAAAGGAAGGAGGACTGGACTCAAGAGTCAGAAGGCAAGGACACCAGGTTGTGTACAAAGGTCTTAGTGAGAAAAGACATCACCCCATCTGAGAGGAAACAGGATGAAGATCTGTATAAAGAAAAATGAAGAAGAAACGGGAAGACTCCAAGGCTTCGGAGGACGAGCAAGCGAGATGGGTGAGACGAAATGGACAGATTGTCAACATAGGGAAGTACCTCACAGACCAACGGAAAACAGGAAGAAGCTTGAACAAAACGACATCATCAGAATAATAATTTAAAACTTTTTACTAGTCATGTGAAAAAAGATAAAAAATATTTCCTCTTCTAGTCACTTGGTGAATGATAAAAAGTCTTGTGTTTGTTTGTACACCAACTCCGATTCCTTACTAGACAAAAGAGCAGAACTACAAGCAATGATAGAAAAACATGAACCAGATGTTATAGCCATCACAGAAGTGAAACCGAAGACCTTTCGTTATGCAGTACAAGAGTCAGAGATAGTCATCTTTGGTTACGATCTTTTTCACAATCTTGATAAGAACTGTAGGGGAGTGGCACTCTATGTTAAAAGTAACATGAACCTGTTGTTGTGTGAAGATCTGAACTCTGATTTCCAGGAGTCAATTTTCATTGAATGTCAGCTGCAGAGAGGAGAATCTCTGACCTGGGTGTGGTGTATAGAAGCCCCAGTAGCACTGTTGAAAATTCAGCCAAATTGAATGACCTGATAGCAAAGGCAGCAGCACCTAAATCTGGGAATCTACTCATCTTAGGTGACTTTAACTATCCAGAAATTGAGTGGAATAAAGAAACACGTAGATCAGGAGTAGGACACCCAGTTCTTGAAGATCTGCAAGGATTCATATCTGATTCAGCACCAGAGGGAACCTACCCGCATCAGAGAGGGACAATCACCTAGCCTTGTAGACCTAGTACTGACAAAAACAGAGAGGACACAATCAGTGAAATAAACATGTATGCTGGCTTAGGGAAAAGTGACCATGCGACTCTGCTCATACACCTGGTATGTAGTGGTAAGATTCGGAAGAGGGTTATGCACAACTATTCAAAAGCGGATTTTGGTGCAATTGGGAAACAGTTAGGAAATGTTGATTGGGATAAAGAGTTGAGTGGCCTGAACGTTTAAGAAATGGATGGTCCAAAGGGAACCTCTAACATTGGTGAGGGAACCCTAACATTGGTGAAAAAAGCACAGGCTATTCCGCTGTTGGCTGGAGACTAGGGATGGAAAAAGAATATCAACTGTATGCCAAAGCAAGAAACAAATCTAACAAAGAATGTCAGAAGGCACAACGTCGAATGGAGCAAGTAGTAGCTGCACAAGCCAAACAAAATCCAAAAGCTTTCTGGTCATATGTAAGCAGCAAAACCAAGACAGTGGAGTGGTGTAGCAGACTTGGAAAGAGGATGGCAGTAAATCGAAGTCAGATCAAGAGAAAGCTGAGATTTTGAATGCATTCTTTCATAGCGTCTTTACCGTAGAAGAGGATGGGACCTGCCGGAACTACAGGAATGCAGTTACAATGAAGAGTTAAGCGACTTTGAGATAGATACTGAGAAAGTCAAAAATGTTGACAGATTTAAACACTAGTAAGGCTTCGGGACCCGATGGGCTAAACCCAGTGCTTCTGTCCAAGACTGCAGATGTTCTTGCCACCCCAGTGGCCATGCTGTTCAGAAAATCTTTGAATGAAGGAAAAATCCCAGAAGACTGGCGGTTGGCACGGGTCACAACTATCTTCAAGAAAGGCAGCAAAATGCTAGCTAATATCTACAGGCCAGTTAGCCTAACATGCATCCTCTGCAAAGTAACGGAAAAACTAGTAAGAGAGCAACTTGTCAAACACCTAGAAGAAGAAAAATCTTGTCAGTGAGAAACAACATGGGTTTGTAAAGGGGAGGTCGTGCATCACTCAGCTTCTTGATGTCATGGACACATAGACTAAGGTCTTAGATGATGGAGGCTCAGTCGATATTGTTTACATGGACTTCCAGAAAGCGTTTGATAGCGTTCACACAGACGACTTGTTTTGAAAGTTCTGACGCATAGTATCAAAGGGAAGATATTACTTTGGATACAGGACTTCCTACACAACAGGCGTCAGCAGGTTGTTGTCAATGGCACACAGTCAGAAGAAGCCAATGTTTCGAGTGGGATTCCCCAGGGGAGTGTCTTAGGACCTATTTTGTTTGCCTTGTATGTTACGATCTACCGAATCTCATTCAAAACTCTGTACACCTTTTTGCAGATGATACCAAGGTCTTTGCACGAAGTGATCATTGAAGGAGCTATGCATGTCTTGCAGGAAGACTTGGACTGCAAAGTTGGTCAAGACAATGGCTATTGAAGTTCCACCCTGAGAAATGCCATGTCCTGAAACTGGGGAACAAGAAGTCAGATGCTGTGTACCACATGACTGAAGTAAACATCGAAGGTGAGACATGTACCACAACTCTGAAAGTGAAGTTTAGAAGGACCTTGGGGTTACATTGACAACAAACTAAATTTCAGAGAGAACATGTGGCCAAGGCAACTGCTAAAGCAAATAGAGTTGTTGGTATTATTCGTCGCTCCTTTGACTTCCTGACTATAGATATTTTTCTGCAACTGTTCAAGTCTCTTGTATGACCAGTACTAGAGTACGGACATTCTGTCTGGCAACCCTACCACAAAACACTGTGCCAGGATGTAGATGTTCAGCGCAGAGCAACTAGACTTTTAGCATCTATTAAAGATAAAATATATCCCGAGCGTCTTTCTACTCTCAAACTTCCAAGCCTGGAGCACAGAAGAAAATGGGGGTGACATGATAGACTTGTACAAGTTTATACATGGCATCTACCGGAGTGATAGACCAGGGTTCGAACTATTTATCAACAGGGACAGCAGAGGACACTCCTTGAAACTATCCAAGTTCATCAAAGACTGAACATGGTCATCGGGGGAAACTACTTTTCTCTTCGAGTGATTGATGTTTGGAATGGTCTTCCTGACTCCGTAGTAACAGCTCCTACAGTCAACATCTTCAAATCACGGTTAGACACTCACTGGCAGGAACTAAGGACAAAATACAATCCGGAATGTTATCAACCTAGATAGTCTCAGCCAGTGACTCTCTTCCTACCACGCATGCGGTGTGTTTTATCCCAGTGTAATACTGGAATGGTGAACAGGCCTTTTAAGGCCTCCAACACCTACAAGCTCAAGTTCAAGACAAGTTGGCTGTAAGACTTGATCAAATGCCATTGCAAAGTCAGTAGCTGTCTGCCTTGTTGTCATGCTCAATGTCAGCAAAATGTTTTTGAGTGAAGTCACGGTCTGATTGACTTGGGTCTCGTGGGACCATGACTTTTGAAACTACTCTTGTTCTGAACAGAGTATGTTGCTGATTTCTGGGTGGTTCATGAGAGCACCGACGTTGACACTCTCCAGGATGTCTTGCATAGTATATTTGTGAGAGAGACTGGCCAGTGTAGTGGGATAGATCATAGTGCTCCACCGTCTTGAAGACAGGTGTGATGTTGGCAGTGCATCAGTCCACAGACAAGTTCAGAGTTACAAGGAATATGGTTGCAACGTATTATGCTACCTAAGCTACGAGATTTCAATTTTACCGTTTTTCTGCCTGTCCTGTGTGAAACATTTGCTCTTATTGTGTCTCTGAAATGCACACACACACACACACACACACACACAGTGAAATGAGGATTAGCTTATCTTTGTCCCATTACACACATGAATGTGTATGTATGCCATTCACAAAAGCAAGTTTTTGACATTTCTTGTTCCTAGAGTTGCTTTTCTTGGCAGTCCAAATGATGCTATGTCAATTTACAGAGGGAGAGCTAATAGCAAGCAGAAATTTGATGTTGGAATGGATGATGCGACAGGCGATCTGGACAGTGGCAGGGTCTTCAGAGAGTAAATCATGCAAGGCAATTTAATGCAACTGCTCTGGCAACCATCTGTTCAACACCCTCTCAACTGTATGCATCAGGTAACTCTGATCTTCTCATCATCAACAATCTCACATTTTGGACTATCATATTGACGTTAGCTTTGCTTGATTTTGCATATCTTGCCACTTTCACCATAGACAACTGAATTATTGATAGATACGTATGTCTCTTGACCTGGTCATTATGAATTTTACTAACTTGGTGTACACCTCACCTGAGTGAACATTTCAGCGTCTGCTAGCGAACGCCTAAAGCATTTGCCTTAAGAGCCAATAGTCATGAGTTCGAACTGCCCAGGGAGTCCACTTTTCAGGGCTTGAGAATACCGTCCTTCCAGCAGTAAAAGGATACTTGACTCCGGAAAGGTAAAAACAGCAGATGGACAGGGATGTGCTTCGCCTTCCAAAGTGCCATGCCCAGGACATGGGAAATCTTTTAATAGGTCTGCCCTTGCGACCTCTAGGCTACGGAGCCCTAATTTGACACGCAAGCTACCAGCATGATGATCATTGCTGTGTTGAAACTTCACAGCTACATCTGAATCTTCGAACGCTGCTGTCTCTGGCTCTGCAGCCGCTGCGTACAGTCTTACCTAGGTTCATGCTCTCGACAGTCACGGTCAAAGAACTCACAGGGAGCTATCAAATCAGATCCTCGTGAGGCCATCCACCAGACAAAGACAAGCGTAGAGCTCTTGAATCTATCGCTCTCTATTGAAACCAAATTCAACAACCAACATGTTCTAGTGCATGGTACTACAGTTGTGCATGTTGTACACATAAGAGAGGAGTCATGTTTATAGCCAGACTGACTATGGAAGTTGCATCGGAGCTGTAAGTTAAAAAAAAAAAAAAAAAACAAAGTAAACAAATTAAAACGCCTAGACTGAAACTCAATAGCAAATATTTCAGTCAAGACTGATCTGCTATAAAGTTGTTCACCAACCATGTCAAACATCAGATTAAATTGGACAAACTTCTCTTTGTCTCTCTTCTTTTTTTTTTTTTGTGGGGGGGGGGGTTCTCATATTGTGAGCCACTTTTGTGGCATTACTACCATGTTACTCATTCTGGCTCCATGTTCCCACAGCCACACCATGGACTGGCCCTGCCACAGTCCCAGCACTGGAAGTCCACAAGGAGCAGTCAATGTAAAATCATAAGGCAACCTACCAGAAGAAACTGCACTACTGTCTGATATTGGCGACCTTGTCACAACCTCACCAAACACATGGACTTGGAGAGGAAATCGTAACAAATGTTAGCGTCAGTGCAGGAGATGAAGGGCAGCAAAATGGTTTATTTGCTTTATTTGGTACTAATAAAGGATAAAGATGGTGCTGTGGAGTTTCATTCTCACTTAGGGCTCCATGATGGGGCTGCCCTCTATACTTACTGTCATAATGTATCCAACGTAATGACTCGGCTTTGAGAGATACAGACACCCGCCGTGTTGGGACAGGAAATTTTGTGCAACACTCTCTTAGAAACGCATCCGTTGGGTGGGTGAAATTGGTGTAGTTTCAGTCTTCTCAGCTGAGTCAATAACAAACTCAAATGTGGATAGAAGCCAGTCATGGCAGAAAAATCCTACAAATAAATTGATAGGTTACAGCCACAACTGTCTATCTTGAAAAATGCCATTTTGTGAAATGGCCACTTGAAGATTTCACAGGTCTCCAAAAATTACACTTCTGCACGCAGAACTTCCAAACTTGCCAAAAGCAAACACTAGATAGTGTTCTGAAGCTGTACAAACGGGGGTTAAAAAACCTCAAATGGAAACCGCAGAATTAGGCAATCTTAAGAAGTAAACACACTTGGTCTGAAAAGAAAGGCTTTCATCTTCCCAGAATTTTGAAGCACAACTAATTAACAAGACTTAGATAGTTGTGGCACACAACAATAAGATCTTCACAGCTGAAATTCTCAGGCCACAACCGATCAGCTACAGGATAGTGACTTGTGGCCTGGAACATTCCTACCAGTTTGCGGTAATAATGGTTGGAATACAACTGTCTTCTATGGCTCTAGCCACCTGTGGCACAGACAAACTGTCCCACTGTATGGTACATTTCAGACCACAGTCTGACTGCTAGTTGTTCATTTCTGGCATGCAGAATCTGGTTGGATGTGGACTGGACAACAACTGTTTCTTTGCTATCAACCAAAAACTAATAAATGTTTCATAATCATGTTTCAGCATGTTAAACGGACTGTATTAATACACCAAAAAGTATGAAAAAGTCAAAACATGTTTTTCGAGATAAACAGTTGTGGCTCTAATGCATCGAAATGGCCGATGGGAATTGAACCCCACGATACCTAGTCTGCCACTCATGATGTTAACTATTGCAGCTAGTCCTGTGAAAAATATTCATTCCCTTGAACACTGAAATTCATATCACGTGAAGGACGTTGGAATGTCTTCATCTGCATTGAAAAGTCGGTCCCAGCACCAAATAGGATGTTTCATGCTGAGTGGTTTATAACAGTATGCACCGTGAAGCCTCACATTATGAAGGCTAATAAACAGCTATGGATGGTTAATATCTGATCTGCCATAACACGATTAACACTGAAAACTGTTGACCAGAATAAAGTTACTAAGAAATCGCCCAAAGGCATGGGAGACTGGTGGTGTGAATTTGAACAAAATCCACAACACACCAAATTGCAGACATACATTTTATTGCAAAGTTAACCCAGTCATAAAAATGTGTGTTTATAAAAGCACATCAATAAATTTGCTGATAAAATAACAGGGCATCACTGTGGCACAGTCAAGATGCTCCACAAACAATCAGAGGGAGGAAGGCAAAGGATCTGTACATGTTCAACACTGACACTAGTCAGGTTAATAACTTCCATCTCCATGAAACCCAACCCTTACAATTTGCATTCACCAATTGACTTCGGGAGGGGGGGGGGAATAACATCTTGATACATTCACCTACTAACTGTGCGCCTAACAAATTTTACAAACTTTGTCTAAAAAGCCGAAATTATATTTCTGCCAAAATCTGGACTACGCATTGTACTTTTTCTTGAACCAACAGCCCTTCAGTATTATTTCTTACCTGAAAAAATCTAATAGTACACAACTTTAGGAAACAATGACAGTTTCAGTTGCAAACCTTTGCTCCTTTCACTTTTCTTGAGGGGCGCGATATTGGAATAAAAATTCATCACGACGACTTTAAAGCTATTTTACAATTTACTGCCTGGTTCAAGAGAGGATACAATGGAACTGGTCCACAAAATTAATGCTACTGCCAAATTGGATACACATTATCATCTACACTTTGTTAAAAATCATTGGCAGATTGCTCAATACCCATGGACCAGATATTTCTTCACAGGCATAACACCTCCATAAACATACAAAGGAAATTGTTACAAACAGTACCCAAAATTGATACATACAATTCTTTTAGCAATGTAACCAATTCAAGATTACACTCTATTAGAATGTGATATGAAGTGTACAATAACGAGTATGGGCACAAGAATAAATAAAAATTGGTATTTACCTTCAAATATACTCCATCCTGATGGGTTCAAAAATGAGGTACAAATTCATGAAGCCCTAGATAAAATGACCCTGAAGCTAGATCGACTGGAAGAAAACTTTATCGAGATAAAAAGCACAGCATTCTGTTCTCTTTAAAAACAAGAAAGATGGATCATTATACCCATCCTTCGAGTTTGCTGTTGACAGTGGCTGGCTTGTCAACTGGTCAAGATTACAAGGCACAAAGTACATAAAGGGGATGGACTGGATGCCGTCCTTAAAAACCATGCTCTGTACCCAGTACCCATTAAGCTGAAAATACAAGTCCCTTAATCCCTTACGCTGAAGTAATTCTGGCAGCAACTCTTCATACATATATGTATATGGTGGGTGGCTGAAACATGGCAAAACAGTTCAACACAGCATACCCCTGCAACCAAGAAGAGGAGGAAGCTTGGGGAGAGGTGAGGGACATGAAAGGAACTAATATTTGTGAAAGTCTCTTTATCTGATGACCAAACCGCGAAATTTAAAAAAGGGGGAAAAAAAAAAATATGCTGAAGGTTTTTGGTTGTACAAAAAATGAAAAATGACTTTGCTGAATCTGCTGCCATTTAGGACAATGCACAAAGGATACTTGGAAGTTCTGTACAAGATCAATTCACAATCTGGTAACCATAAATGCGCAGTGTGTTGGTTTAAAAAAAAAAAAAAAAAGCAGACCAGTAACATGATCTGTAAACAAAATGGAAGGTTAGGAGAGAACATAACACGGATCAATATGACTTCCGATACAAGAAAATTTAAGATGGCAGAAATATTCAAGCTATGACCACTGGAATGGTAAAACTGTCACTGACCAGTCTCTGGTGCACAAATTGTTGTGCCCTGTTAAATTTAAGATTTTACACACTTGCTATTGTTACCCAGTGCGCATTTATTACACAGTTGACATTATAAAAAAGTCAAATTCACCTCTTTAAGAATATCAATAATTCCTAAACTCTTCAACATTGATTACAACAATTTTCAAAATTATGACTCCAAAGAGTAAGCGCAAATTCAAAGACACAATTTCTTTGATCAAAGCAAGCAAGCCACAAACATAACACTGCAACAAAACAAGCCTGACAAACAAAAAAGTCCCAAAATCATTTGTAAGCACAAAGGAGTTCGGTGCCTTAAAAGATCAGTAAAATCGCTTTCAAGCACAAAACCATGTCAGTGTTGTACTCTTTTCTAAACAGACTGAAGTCTGGACAGATGAAAGTATGCACAACTGCACGACAGACCTAAACATGTCCATGGGTGAGAAAAACAAAATGCCAGGCGACTGGTATTACCGATACATAAAAACACAAGAAAACAGCAAGATTGTGGCAACATTTCACACACAAGATAATGCCTGTCAACGATCTCTCTCGATCACTGCACAAGGGAAACAAGACTGTCGTTATCCAACATGACCTACTCTGTATAATGACAGAAGTGTGTGTGGACTGAAAGTGTGCTTGATTTGACTTCCGTAGATCAACAGAAGCATCTGGCAGTGACATAACACCTTGGCAGTACTGGAACAGCATTTCCCCCCCCCTCTTACTAGCCTGTGCGTTTAAAAAAAAAAAAAAAAAAAAAAAGGAAAAGGAAAAAAGACATCCTTGTTGAAGTTTCATCTATCCCAGCTCATTCTCCCAGACACAAGAATATTTTTTAAAAGAAAAACAAAACAAAATATCCCTTTCACGCAGCTCGGTGTATATAAACAAGCACAAGAGAAAAACAAAAAAAAAAAAAAACAAATAAAACAAACGTTAAAAGCGACAAAATCAACTGTTGCCTCAACCATACACAAGTGCATTGAATAGTTGTGTACGCCACACCAGTATCCTGCTTCACGTTCAAGCACAGGTTGTGGTATCTGCTCTGCGTCTGCCTCAAGGCACAGTCCTCCCACGCCCATCCTTCTTCCCAGTCCACCACAACCACTGCCCCTGCTTAGATGGCATCCTGCACCGCTGCTGCTGCAGCCGTAGCCGTTTCCTCAATCAGCTTCTGCTTGATCAAGGCAGGGTCTTCTCCACTGGCTGCTGCTACCACGGCTTCTTGCAGTTTGTCGACGATCTCATCCACAGGGGAACTAGGCTGTCGGACAGAATGGCAAACAGGACCGTTATTCTCCCATCTGTGAACACCGATTTGGAAAAATAAACTTGCTCTGAAAAATATACTACAGTCCTTAAATTGCACAGCAAATGGTTCTGATGCCAGCTGCACCTGGAGTCAAGTTATAAACATGTGAACCATGATATGGAAGATATCAAAAAGCAGCATGGACTTGTCTGATTAAGATGTGATAAATGCATGCTTTGCACTTTCACTTAATTACATTATATCATTAATGAACAAAATGGCAACTTTTCATGAACTGTATCTATGAAATGGTTGACCAAATCAATCTAGACACAAACGTAAAGCTAAAACATGGCTGGAAAGACAGCAGAGAGTAATAACATCCAATGACACAGACAGCTGTGACTTAAGGAAATCAGTGGTGAAGCATTAGTACAAACCATTCTCTCTTTCTTTCTCCTTCTGTTGGACCTACTGGCATATGTACTACACAGCACATGTATAGCAGACATAAACCATGTACAGACTTTTCATGTGGCTAAATTATTGTCAATTACCAACCTGTCAAACCTGGAAACAACGTTGATAAAAGAGTGCGTATGTGTACATGCAAGAATGTGAAAGTGTGTGAAGGGAGGATTAAAAAAAAATTTTTTTTTATCTACTCTTTTGTTGATGATAGAAAACGTGGTCAAAACAACTAAAAAGAAGTGACATATATTTCCTGTGAAACTGACATGTTAATTAACAAGCTCAAAATAAAAGAGAAAAACAAATTCAACAAAAAAGAAAAGAAAAAGAAAGGAATGCAACATAAAAATACAATTTAAAATTCTAGTATCTGGACGGAAAATCAAGCAATGCACATGACATGAAGCATACCTGAAATGCTTTGAGGAACAATCATGAAGCACTTTAAGAATTACGGGGGATTCTCGGAACAAAAAAAAAAAAGAGCAATATACAAAAATCTATTCAGTAAATATGTTTATTGTTTTGATTCACTTTTTGGATGTATCAGGACCCTTTTGTTTGTTGCCTTACATGATAATGTGTAGACCGGTCTCCAACAGTAAACATGGGACTAAATGCAACAGATTGATAACCAAGTCTAATAAGAATAGCATCCCCTTTCCATTCTTCTTGCCAGCTTTCCCAGGTAAATTTTTTGTTGGAGTTTCAGCCTGCATGACAGGACAAAAACATCCGTAGGCGGTGGAAAGGATAAAGAGCACTGCATCTCATTCAAATGAATTAATCCGTCAAAATTCTACCATTCAGCACCCCAGACTATGTACATTACGACAGTCGTACCTTCTCTTCAGCTGGCTGGTTCCCTTTCGTTTTTTGAATTGTCAGGACAATGTAACCATTATCCAATGCGCAAAAAAGCTTACCATTTACCGTCGCGAACAGTGAGGCTTATTTACAAGATGTAATAAGCACAAGTGAGAACTATCCTAGAGCCCCCTAATAATGACTTTATAATACCGCACTGAGTAACCGACAATGTGAAAAGCATCGGCATATCAGCTCCATACAAGAAAGCAGTGGGGTGCTCAAGCCAGAGGAACACACACACAGAGCACACAGGAAGGCCAACAAAGGAAGAAAGGAACCCAAGCGTCCTGTCCCCTTTTCTCACCTCATCGGTGCCATTAGTGGCCGGTCCGTTTATCTGAGGGCTCTCTGGTTCCACATCCTCATTCTCCACTGCCAGGCAAAAAACATCATCATCATTCTCTACTTCACCACAATACTTGTCCATCACAGCACTCCGCTTCTCATCTTTGGCTCAAAATGACAATCAAGGACAAGAAAGGCGACTGTCTGGACAGGTAATTGTTAGAAACATCTACATGTACCCTGAAACATGGCAAACACATACACTGTAAAGGGGAAAAGGTTAATGATAATTGATCAACAGTGCATGTAGGAGCTCAAATTTTCACCTGAAGAATGTCGATAACATACAGGAACTTCTACTCGTGCTTAACAAAAACCCATTTCTTCTGAGACAGAGATCCACATTGATGCATGCTTTCACCTGATCCAGATTCAATCTTCATTTCATTCAGTTCCAAAAATCTTTTTAGCAATCCCCTTAGAAAATGTATCCATAAATTACAACTACATAGATATTTCAGTTGTATGCCTGTACTTATAATCTTGAGTAATGCAAAAATCTTACTATGGAAATCCTATCTATCTCAAAGGATACATGATCATCAGCTTTACAGGCTTGAATTTGTGTGGGGCAAGTTTACATTATCTCAAGGAATAAACTATACAGGACTTTACATTCCGACCCTTGAACATTGCTCCCTCTTGCAAGCACTATGGAACAAACTCGTACTGGTTTTTAATACTATATCATCAACTGGAACAGCAGTTGTGATATTGTTTCATGACTGAAGCAATGAGGGAATGAAAAGGAAAAATGGGCAAAAGCAACCACACAATGCCATGCAAAATTAAGCAGCCACAGCTGAACAAGACGAAAAATATACCGAGCAAAGAAATAAAACTGTATCATGAAAAAAAAAAAAAGGGCAGGGGGAAATCATATGTGCTTAAATCAGGGGGGGAAAAACATGCTGTTTCTTACCAGTACTTCTGGAGGTAAGGGGGATGGAGCAGTGACGGTGACCACAGTAGTATCTGTGGTGATCATGGTGGTAGTCTCATTGATGGTGTTCACAGCCTCCGTGCTGCACATGGGAACAAAACTGAACACGTAACATACAGTCGTCAACTTCTGTGCAGTCCATTAAAAATATGCTCTTGTTCAACAAACCTCAACACCAGCCAGGTCTTGTGCTATCTGCACATTTTCTTGGAAAAGTTTCCCCTCACTCCAAGGTAGTCCATGAAAAATAAAAAAAAGTTTCCAAGCGATTTCCATGCAATCATGATAATTTCAAAATAACTTCCACTTAAAAACAACAGACTGTTTCTGGAAGAACAGGACTGATAATGTTCAAAAGGCCATGCATATTACCTATGCCTGAAGTTCTTACATGGTCTGCAGCTCTGAATGTGAACATGCACTAAAATCAAAATACAGCTGGCATGAACTTACACATGCTCACGAACACTGTCAATAGTGATGTCAGCGGAGGTGTCGACATGAGAGTCATTGACCTGGCTGTCGTTGAGGCCAATGGTGATGTCGGAAGTGTCGTAGGCAGCTGCTTCTGCCCCTGTTTCACTGAACAGAGATGGAAGAGGTTTATTCCACCTGCAAGGAGCTCACCATCATGAGCTACTTACTGCTTTTTCTTTTTTCCACTGTACCTTTGGGATCATATGTGCATTTTTCTCGTTCAAATTCTAAGTTCTAGCTCTAATAAATCAGAGTTTTAAAACAAAACAAAACAATAATGATTCTAAGTTTTAGCACTAAAAATCAAGAGATTCAAAACAAAAAATAATTATCTAAAAACAAAGAACCAAGTATTTGAAAGTTAAATTCAAGCGCATGCACCCAATTCACACCCATCATGAATCTGCCGACTCAAACCCCGACCACTTTGCCTTGCTCTGAAAGACCGACTCCGGGTTAGCTCTGAAATCACCCTCCATCACTCACCCTGCTGCTGCCTCTTGTGGCTGCGCTTCAGCAACTGCTGTTGCTCCTCCTCAGTTGGCGAGGGTGGCGTGACCTCTACACTGGCTCTGGGGTTCAGGACGCATGCCTTCTTTCAGCTCCACCATGCACACGGGTTTGCTGCTGCTGGAGGCCGACAGAGACACGTGGGAGAACTCGGAGGGGGACTGCAGGAAGTAGCCCTGGCCGTTCTTTGGTGAACACGAAGGAGGATATGCCACTGAAACATTGGCATCTCCCTTGTAGACCATCACCCTGATAAGAGTACTTACAGAGCATTTTGTGCAGGCATGTTGTGGTGCATGCATGAAATGGTCAAAGCAGGAGACAAAAAGTCCCTGAAATCTAGATTTACGAAGCTAACGTTTAAGATTACAAGGAACAAACTCGGCTGTTATGTAACCAAATACATTATCCCCAAAACTTAGAGAGGAACAGAAGACCATAATTAAATATGAAAGCAGCCAATTCAAGTGTTTACCGATTCAATCAACAAATTGGCAGTTTTGTAACCAAATAAATTATCCCAAACACTTAGTGAGGAATACAGAACCATGACTGAAAATGAACGTAGTCAGTTTGAATTTTCTAGCAAAAACAAAACAGATACAAAAAAAGCAGCATTCGCTTCATGAACTGGAAAAAGTCTGCATTTATGAAGGAGAGGCAAGTTCAAGAAAGGTTAAATCAAAACATGAACTGTTTAGTAACAAGCACCACTTTGTGCAAAAAAAAAGTATATATATTGTAACACAAATCAGTCACTTACGTCACATCATCCCTTCTCAGAGCAGGGGAAAGCATCTGGCACCTCAAAGAAAACACGGAGTAGACTCCCAGTTCACCATTGTTGTTCAGACTGACAATGTCATGTTCACTGTAGTTGTCTCCTGCGCAACAACACAGTCTCGAGTTCAGCAACAGCTTCTGAACCTTGGTCTTCACACATTCTGCATGTCTACCTGGCTAAACTGAAATGGAAATGGATTACATCATCAGATGTCTTCATGAATTCAGTAATTCTGTTCCTCCTCCTTTCTCTAAACACTACATGTATAGCCACACGGCAACATCCGTTACAGTTTCATTATTCACAATGATGAAATAGCGCTGGCCACTTTATGTTTGGACCGTATTGTACAGTTAATGGCATTTTGCAAAATCATAGCTAACACTATGTGGGTATCAGCTTTAACACAATACACATTATCACTGTCACAAGCTCTATTAAGAGTAGCTCTTCCTCCGTAACATCCCCCTGGTCCAATCCGCCTTCTCCCCATATCTGCCTCACCACCTTGAACTTACCACTACTACTCCTGAAGCTGACAAAGGCCACACGCCTCAGACGGGATCCATCCACAGCCGTGATCTTGGTTTTCCAGCGTGGCTTCATTGCTGGCAGTGTGAAAGCCTGTCACCATGCATAATCCACTCTGAGCATCGGTTTATTGTTCTGTTGTTTCTATACTGTTCAAAATTCAAGTCACAACTCTTGGCACGGGGAAGACAACAAAAAAAAAAATCTCCAGTCCCTTCCAGTTTACATTTCATGTTCATGAAGGATCTAAGATGAGCCAGTACTTTTAAGATAGGCAACAATCCATTTTTTGTTCTTCACAAGTGACAAAAAAGATGCATCTAATCTGGGTTGTCCACAGAGAATACATGTGAACGTAAAATAAAGAATTCAGAACATTGTCAACATGTGAGTAAAAAAAATTAACTGCCAAATTTTTGTTGGAGGATCTTATTGATTGTAATGTGCCGCAACTTATTTATGCATGGGATCTTGAATTCATGAAAGAGGAGGAAAGCAAAGGCAGTGATCTGAGTGCTGCAGAAGGCCCCTGGTGAAGGTCAGATGCAAAGTCCCTGCTGAGGAGTCAGGGGCCACAATCTCCTAGAGCTGAAGTGTTCCCGCTTTTTGGCCTATAAAAGTCAGCCTTGCGGATATAGTAATCCTATGGAAAAAAAAAAAAAACTGCCCCAAAGCACTATCTTACAAAAGAAGCAGAACATGCCTTGCTTAATTAGGAGATTGAGTCTTCTTCAAACATGGATCTATAGTTTGTTCAGTCTTTCTCCTTGCCTTTACTCAGCCTCACAAACATTTCCACTTTCTCCTACAAGAAGTTCCGTTTCTTCTGACACCAGTACCTATTCAGAAACATAAGCTTTTTCACTTGCTGGCAGTTTACATTACATGCTGTTTGCTCTGCAATTTCTGAGAAGCTAGCGAAGCTTCTATATGCATGCACTGAAGTAACAAACTTTCTCCAAACTATTTGGGCTTTTCTCCCAACTATTTGGGCTCACCCCAATGCACTTGTGAATTTGAGCGACCAAACTGTCACAGAAAGCCCGAAGAGTGACATGCAGAACATGAGTATCCAACTGCAAAACTATGGCAGCCACGTCCAAATTCATCTGTTACCAAGATAGGCTGAGGGTGTCGACAACATGTCTTCCCTCTTCATTTTCTCCCTCAATATGCACGTATCAGGAATGGGCCCCGTTTTTTTTTTTTCATAAGATATATTTCAGCCTATCGTTTTGGAATTTCATTTATTTGCCATCCCTCACTTCCAGCCCTCCACTCTTCCCTCCCAAATCTCCCCTTCACACATGTCCAGGCATTCAAACATACACAGGTAAATTAAGATTTTCTTTTTTGCCTGAATCATCACATACCTTGAGCTGCTCCTCCGAGCAAATGATGACAGAGTGATGACCTTCCATTTCAGGGGCCTTGGCACGCTCGTTGCTGACTTCCAACGACTCTGGCAGGACTCTGTTCTTGCTATCAATGACGGCCACACTGATGACTGGGGCATGGTGCCTCAGTTTCACCTCCTTGGCCAAGATATACAGCTCACCTCCTCTGTGGAGCGCTTGTCACTCCCAGGCACTGTCAGGCTGTACACGTACACATGGCCCGCGTTGGTTCCCCACCCACAGGGACGGAGTGTTACTGCCACCTGAGGATCGACAATGGCCCTTGTTTCAACCACAATTTCAGATTTCTTCTTTTTTTTTTTTCTATGCTATCAACTATGATTGTCTCAAGGATTACAGCATACACAAAACCTACCATCTATTAAAAAAAATATATATACATATCCACATCAACTTCCGCTACAAACGTAACTAAGACAAAAGCATACAACTGTTGTATTCTGGTTTCACACATTTTTTTTTTTCTTCAAGATATTTTGTTTCGTAAGAGCAGAATCACTTAGCACCAATTTCTTCTGTCTAGACAAAGTAACTCTATGTATAAACAAATGTTCCCCTCTATCAGTTCCACAGATCCTAAAAGACCACTAACCGTTGATGATGAAGGTGTCAGCAAAGTACAGACATCGCACCAAGGACATCATGCAGTCGTCGCCAATAGGGTGCATTTCTCTCTCCACTGGTTGGGATGACTCGGCAACAGGGGCCTGAGCCGGAGCTGAGGCCGGCGTGGGTTCAGGGGCAGGAGAGGCTTCCGACGCTGGCGCAGACTCCGATGCCGGTGTGGCTTCAGCCGCTGGTGTGGCTTCTGGTGCTGGAGTGGTTTCTGCTGCTGGTGGGGTAGCTTCTTGCGTTGCTGTAGTTTCTGCTGCTGCTTCAGGTGCTGGTGTGGTTTCTGCCACTGGCGTGGCTTCTGTTGTAGTTGTAGTTTCTGCTGCTGGGGTGGCCTCTGCAGCTGGTGTGGCTTCTCCTGCTGGCTCTGGTGTGGCTTCTTGAGTAGGTGCAGCTTCTGATGTCGGGGCTGGTTCTGAGCTTGGGGATTCTGCTGCAGGTGGTGGTGAAGCTGCAGGGTGTGTCTCCCCCCCTCTGCTGTCTGCTCTGCAGGCTGAGCCTCTCTGTTGAAAAAAATTTGTTTTCCTGTTAAAGGCATGTGACATCTCTCCTTCAAAATAGAAAAATCTGCACAATAGAGTCCTAAAATACGCAAACTGCAAGTTAACCAAATAAATCAGTGTACTGCTGGACCAAAATCAACATGTGCATGTAAGCATGCACTTGCAGAGCAGGGTTTTATGCAAAACACCAATGCTGCTAACAATCCCAGTACCGTCTTACTACAGTATTTTCTACTCAAGTATTAACTTAAATATAAACAAAAAAAATGCAGTTAAAATTCTAAACAAACTCGCATTTTATTGTCAAATTATAACATTACAGCCTATGCTTATAATAAACTAGAAATGCATCTAAACTGACATTCATTTTTTCAAATTATAAATTTTATAACCACCTATACTTATAATAAACAAGAAATATATTTAAATCGACACATTCCTCTGGACCTAATTGTACATGCTGCTATTTTACTGCCATTTCCATGAGCAAAACTCTGCTGACAAATACATTGATCGCCATTTTACTTTGATGTGCTGTTTCAAAACCGTCTATGAAGGGTATTCACTTTGTCCCCCCCCCCCCCCCCCCCCCCCCCAGTTCATGTTGCTTCAACATTTTTTTTGTTATGCTGTAAACCTTTTTGGGGTACAAATTCACAGCATATACATATTTTATCTCGATAACAGAAAATAATTACTTCTTTTCTTTCGGCGATTCTGGTCTTTGCCTCTGGGAACGACCCTTTCGCAAACGCCTGAAAGATTCTCTGAGAGACTTTCTGAAAGATCTACGACGAGAAACAGCTGTTGCTACGGCACCCGGTATATCTGGGGAAAAATACAATTACATGTCAACGCTCAACATTTCACACCCATACAGAGTATTATTACAACATATAACACTTTGGTACAAAAGACTCATTTAACACAATATTGGAGTGAAAATTCAATGCCACAATTAAAATTAAGGCAACAAATTCTAATTAGCATGACTCATCCAGACGCAATTTTAGAGTGAATATTCAGAGTCATAGCTAAAATTAAGGTTAAGAAAACTCCCTCTTTACCAGCCTTCACCAATTCTTCCAGTCAAGTGAGAAAAAAATGTTTCAATTCTATGCAACTTTTAACACTTTCATATAAACTTTTAAAAATCACTCTCTACCGAGGGTTCATACAGATTTCCTGACAAAAAAAATCATGGACTTTTGACAGACTTTTTGAGTACTTTTTTTCTTTTTAATCAAGGACTTATTTCAATGATAACTTTAAGAGAAATAATCATGAAATACTGACACAAATTAAATTACTATGACCATTTTCCGCACGAGGCAAAAGGCCTGGCTTTTGTCTCCACCTGGGTCTGCCTGCAACCATTCTCTGTACTCTTCTTTTACCAGCCAAACAACATTAAACAAACACTTCCCTGGCATGTTGGCTTCTCAATTTGAAGACGGCAGATCATTCTATCATGTGCACAGGCTCCATGTAGGCTGGTAACTCAGGTGTTTTCACATGTAGCAGACCGTCAGTCAACTCTGGCACCGACTTCTTTTACTTTCATACTTTTTAAAAATATTCCATTTCAATTTTCTTCAAACAGACGCAAGGTTTTACACAGACTTTATTCAAAGTCATTGGCAGCAACAATATTTAAGCACTTTTTATGAACCTATGAACAAAAGCCTGATTTTCAAGGGCTTTCAAGGCCTTGAAAAGGGGATCCCCCAAATTAAGGACTTTTAAGGACTGTATGAACTCCGTCTACCCCTCCCCTCTGCCCCCTTTCTTCCGTCTCCTAAACTGAAGTTTTGTTGCATAGAAAGCAATTTATTCATAAACACATCTTAAATTTCTATCAACAATCTTTTCAAATTAATGACCATCTCATGACTTGCATGACAATTGTGCTGAGAAAAAATAAAAGAAGACAAAGATCAGACATATTGCTGGCTAGAAATCACATCATCAACATACAGATGTAAAAAGATACCAACCTTCAACAGTGATAGTGCATCTGTAAGCTACTTGCTTCTTCTGTGCATAGTCAAACAGTCCAAACCCATGGGCTGTTCCAGCAGCCACTCTGCACAAAGGTGTAATAATGTATTTAAAAAAAAAAAAAAAAAAAAAAAATATATATATACACACACACACACACACACACACACACACACACATCACACTCTCCTTGTTAAACAATACCCATAATGCCTTTTGCATTTTTTGCACCCGTAAATTTGCAATTTTTAGGCAATGTCACTTTTTTAATTTTGGAGATTTTGTTGGAATAATCTTTCACTATGTACGACCATCTCCAAGATACATTGCAAGTACCATCGAGATTCATCTTTTTTCAAGATGGCCGCTTTACAGCACAGAATAAATCAATCATCACAGTCTTGTAGACTTCTTTGCAGACCTATCAATAAAATATGGGAACTCCATAAAGGCTAAAGCCAAAGGACATTATCTTCTTTAAAAAATCCAACAATTCACCGCTGCTCCAGCATGGAAAATCTTGTATCTTTTGCTCACTGGCACCTCATGCCATTGTTCGTCCCTACTGATGCCAGTATTCCTCCCCTCCTGCAGAAGTAAGGTCTGCCTACTGGCCTGACTTCTGAGCCTCTTTTCTTCTTCTCAGCACTGGCTCATTAACTTGTTCCCAGTGACACTACGTTCTTGGGAGTTCAGTTCTGAAAATTTGTGACCCACAAAATTGGGGCAATTCACCTGTCTGCTTTTTCAAAAACAATTTTCATCTCATTGGTTCTTATGTGCAGCTATGGAAAGTGTGTACTTGCTGTTGGGTTTGACAGCACTAAAGTGTTATAAAGAGTGGGACAGTGTTCAAATGCAACGACTGTGCCTCTCTCTCACCTTCTGTCCATGCAACCATGTTTATTTTCTACTTAGTTTCCCTTTTTCTATTCACCATTACTTGCTTCCACCACACTCCATTTCTCTATTCACTACTATTTGCATACACACACACTCCACTGTACTATATACATCAGACAGACAATGATATACACATATACATGAGGTATGCACACCACCTCTCTCCCTGCCACCAGTTTAAAAGTTACTTGCTGTGCACCACACTGTCTAAATCATCAACCCTCCTCCCTTCCCTTCCCACCTCCTTCCCCTTCACTCTCTTTCCAACGACCTTTTGCTCATATGTGCTCTGTGTGTGTGTGTTTGTGTGTGTGTGTGCGCGTGCGAGTGCGAGTGTGTGTGTGTGTGTGTGTGTGTGTGTGTTTGTGTGCATTATTTGTGCACACAGGTGTGTGTGCGTGCGTGCGTTTGTTTTCTTTGTATTGTCTGAGAGAAGTTGCTTTGAGTCAGAACAATTTTACGATTGCAGTTCATAATTATATGATGATTTATGTGACACTCACTTTTGTTATTTACTGTGACCCAGCTAAATATTGTGACTCATTCATGCCATGTCCATGAGTCACATCACTACGTGTATGTGGCGATCAATGACTGCTTCATCACACCACAGCTCCTCTAAGCAATACTTTAGGCAAGCACAGGTCAATGATAAAAGTATGATTAATATGCTGTTGCGTGCATGACTGTTGGAATGACAGAGTGATGTCAAATACAGCATACTGATAACTGAAAATTATATGATATCTAGCATGTACTACAGCACATCATGAGACCATGCTTTACTGTGCGTTTCATGTTTGTATATAGAATGCTACTTTGTTCAGTGCCGTGTAAAAGACCACATGAGTAACAAGTATGTTGGATTTTGAAGACAAAGGCGTTTTTCACCCAGACTTGTAATACAAGCCACAGAGAGTGGTTTGTGAAATCCCCCCCCCCCCCCCCCCCCCCCACCCCATCAACACATGTATATATCACAGTATTATCTCACAGATGGACAAGTTGCCCGAGCAAGAACAGTTCAGCGTGCGAGTGAGTATCATGGTACTCTGTGCCATTATGATCTTGCAAGTGGGCTGGCTGCTAAAGCAAGGGCCTGCACATGCATGCTGGGGAACATCCACATGCATGGATGAAGCAACCCTACACACCAACTAAGCTGCCAGCCAAAACGACTACTTACAGCTGCCTCTCCGAGTGAAAGCCAAGGCAGTGCAGGCAGCCGGTGGGTGCAACTGCATTATACAGGTGGGCTGGTAACCAGCGGCAAAGTGCATGTCTCCCACAGTGGGGGTCAGCGCCTCGTGGCCTCTCCACACAAAGTTGTCCTTGTCACCCATCAGACTCATGGAGTAGGCCTGCAGTTCCTGGGTGCGGGGCTCTCGCTCCATCTGCAGCACCAGTACCTGCCCCGCTGTGCCCGCCACCACTAGCGTCTCGCTCAGTGCACACAGCCAGATCTTCTGAATTGCCAGGCGAGGGTCATCGCTGTATGGGTCAAATGCACCCACCTGCAATCCAGAACATTTTTGTATTAACAAAATTTAGCCTTGGCATTACTCAGGAGCTTTAGAAGTATTGCATCCCCTTTACAGTCAAATCCTGATTCACACATTGCAAAATACACATAAACATGTACATCTTTTTTCTCTCTCTCTTTTTTTTTTTTTAAACCAAACATATCAGATACGGAAAAAACTTGTCAAAATGCTCAATACTTCAATATTCATAAACTACACTTTCAACACTTTTCCTCATCTATACATACACTCAGCACAATCTCATCCACTGCCATAAATAGAATTTTGAATGTGTTGCACAAACCACAGCATACCCTAAGCTGCGCCTCTTTTATTATCATACCTATTATCAAAGTTATCAATACTGTTGATGAAATAGTTTAATCCACCCTCAAAATGTTTTCACATCATAAATACGGTTTTTACTTTTCTTGTCAGTTTTTCTAATTTTGAGAACAAACCTTTCTGAAGGGAGGCCACTCCTCTTCATCAGTGCTGGGGGTCTCGACAGCATGGTCCACAATGCCAAAAATTGGAGAGGTAGCTACGCGGTAGAGCAATGACAAACTGCTACTGGACGCATCCCAAACCTCACTGTGCCATCTTCATGCCTGTATCATGATGCACCACAACATTTTCATCTTTCACCAGTCTGTATGCGCTTTACATTCTATATGCAAATGGGTTCATCTGACAATTTTTTTTCATTCTGGGAATAACTTGCAAGTGCGTTCAATTCCACAAATTAAGTTCAATCTCTATGCAACCCATTTCGGTTTCCATACTTCTGAGAGACGGTTTCACAAACATGAATGCCACTTGATACAGGTCTGATTTACTATCTAGTGCGCATACACAAAATTTAAGACACTGATAGGTTATGTACATGTTTTGATTGGAATTTGAGGGAAAACAAATGGCTCGACACATACTGGATACATTAGGCCTTTACCACCACTATTATGCTGTTTTCTATTAAATGTTCCAGGAACTTTCATGTGTGTGTGTGTGTGTGTGTGTGTATGTATGTGTGTGTGAATAAAAGACTGATCAATGTTTTCTTTATTGTAGCGATTGGTTTCCAAGCATCTTTATTAAACGTTACATCGCATTAAATACCACTGTAAAAAGTTTAACTTGTTAAATATGCTGGAAACTTACCCAGTGATAAGCAAGTCTTTTGTAGTTGACTGTTTAGAAAGGTTTTTTCCGCCTGAGATTGGCCACTCCTGACACACACACATACAAAGATATTACACACAAAAGATTTATGTAATGTCCACACATATTTTCATAACCGAAACAAAAGGTATTTGTTAATACTGCCATATCAAAATCCAGCAGCAGTGCCATACGAGTTGAATCTATTTCTAATCCTAATCTGATTCAAGTGAAAAGCACCTTTCTTAGATTTTTCTTCAAAGTAAAGGAACAAAAGGAGATGAGCGGCAAAACAGATAACCGAAAAAGAAAGGAAGAGTCAGGGAAATTTTTGAAATCAAAACAAGCAGGTAACTCTCAGTCCATATCTTGAACACCACTCAAAAGTAGGTAACCGCACATCCCTGCACTTAACCATTGATTGACTTACTGAATGAACACAAAAACATTCTTGAAAATCAAATCCCCGAAGATGCAGCTTCCAAACCAGACGACAGGTAAAGACCAATGTCTCCAACTGACCCTTGCTGAATAGTTCTTGCTCTGGGCATCCCCAGCGTCCACCAGTTTCTGCCACAGCTGATCAGGGACATCCAGGACATGCTGAGCGCAGGTGATGGCTGAGCAGTGCACACTCTGCAAATAGGGCAAGCGGAAGGTGGGCCAGTTGACAGTGTCCAGGTCAATGACCACCAGTTCTTCCTCGGCCAGGATAATCAGTGAGTGAGGCTCGTCTTTTTCTGAAATCATGGAATGAAACACATACTTCACAAGGTGAGGTGTCCGAAATTTTCATGTATTAAAGTACACTTTTAACAAATGCCAGTACACATAACCGCACATGTTATTACCACTTTAGTTCTACGGATATGAATCAGTTTATATAACACATTTCATGAATAATAAAATGTGCAGTTACACTGTGCTACATGCAATAAAGTTTAAAAAACAAAAATAAACATGTAGTCGCATACTTTCATGAAATTATCATGGATGCTACATCCATCAACTTGCTTTCATATACACAATCTTCCAAATTTCTCTATGAACTGCAGCAACTTCAGTACACAGAGTACCTGTTGATCTGTTCCCTGCTCTAGCACAGTAAGTAAGGTAGCAAAATGAAAATCCTGTTTAGGGTCGGCGTCAGAGAAAGTCATGTTTTCCTCCTGAAATCATGGAAGACGTTGGTACGTGTCATGGGCTGGGTGAGTTGGGGTTCACTTCTATCACACACGCATTTATCTGGACAATTTTTCCACCCTGGCGAGCTCCAAAAAGAGACGAGTGTGCTATGGATTCAAACAGAAAGAACTTAACCACACTACAGTCTTTTATCTCCATAATGTCTGGGAGCGTAGCTTAATTTTTTTTTTTTTTTTTTTTTTTAAACTCACATTGCAAATGTTTGTATCCTTCTGCCCTTGCAGACACCGAGACATATCATATCAGGAGGCACAAGGCAGTGAACAGACCATACCTAAATGAATGCTTTATCATCCCAGCCTCTATTTGACAAAAAAAAAAAAAAAAAAAAAAAAAAAAAAAAAAAAAAAAAAAAAAAAAAATAAAGATGAAAATCTGTGGTTCTTCATGCCCTGCTTTCACAGCTGCCTCAGTTTTTTTATTTTCTTTCTACCTGCCCATACAGATCTGTGTTTAAAACCACTGGTATAGGCAAGTTCATTGAGACCATCATGGGATATGATGTTGCCTTCTTGAGGACGATGCCGATTAACACCAACTCTACGGCCAAGCAATTATTGTGATCAGTATGGTGCTTAGCACGTGTTGCCCTGTGCATGCTGAATCAGAACAGGCACCACTGGCCACTACCCAAGAGACTTGGCAGCAATGCTGGGTTTCCTCTGAGGAGGACTGGCTCATGACACCCTGAAAAAGATTGCTCTTGTGAATGAGACGGGGCCTGTAGTCAAATGGCTCAGAGAGTTTGCCTTCTGATCTGACTGTGCAAGTTCAACCACTCCTGGGACTGGATTTCCTTTGGCTTGAAAGCCCCGGCCACCCAGCAGTTAATCCATACCCAGTTCAGTTCAGGAAAGGTCAAAGGCGACGAAAGGAGAGGGTTAAGCCCTGCCTTCCACCATGCCATGCCCTTGACATGGTGAATCTCCTGACAGTTCACTGCCCAATGTCCAATAAGCGATGAGGCTCAACCACTTTTTTTCTGTTGTTTTGGTTAACTTGTGAACAGTAAAGCTGGAGCTGCAATACAACAAACTCTGTGCAGGAGATAGCGTAGGAGTAATGCTACCATAAGGGCCAGCGCAGGAAAAAAGATCATGAAATAACATTGTGGATTTACATTTGCACAACTTCAATGCTGAAAACAAAAAAAAGTAGTAGGCACACAGGTTTCACTCTGAAAACAGTATCATTTACCGAAAAATGATTACCACTGACCTGCACGAGATTCATCGGTATCCGTCTCGTCAGCTCGTGTGAGGAGGATGAAATCCACGATGCGAGAAGTAAAATCAAACACCACATGTGTCTCGTTTCCCTGCATGACTGTAACGGTGTGCCGATCCCCATAGCTGGCCCTTGGCATACCCCCAGAGAACACCACGAAACGGCCCCTGTTGCCCACACACCAAGTCCAACTTCGAACTCTTTATTTGATCTACATGCTGCGCAAATGTGTCTGAAACCTGTGAATATTACAACTGCAAAGAAAAGTAGCTGCAAATGCTTCCATTTCAAGCTGCTTCATGCCCCCTACCCCTCCCTAAACAAAAACCATGCCATCCTAATACTGTCGCTCAATCTCTTAATATCAATTACTATTGTCGCTCAATCTCTTAATATCAATTACAGACTTGCCGACTGTCAGAAGCTGTGTCAAGACTGTCAAATCAACAAAACCAATACAATCTATTTCTTTTAAACAAAAATGGCATAACTACAACTGACCAATATGGACAAAAGACTTATAAATCAAAAGACAATGACCCCCCCCCCCCCAAAAAAAAAAAAACAACCCTGTAGCACCTACAAGAAAAAATCATGGAAGCATATTTCACATTTTTAGGTATGGGTCTAAATGTAAGCCAAGCCGAAAACTGATAAAGCTTCTAACACTGTGCTTACCCTTTAGAACTCTTCCACAGCAGCTTGTTAATTCCTTTGCAAGGGAATGGACCTGCAAAAGCACAATATATGTGTCATACACACAAGGCTGTTTCCGAAAAATCATCCAAACGGCCTGTATTGTTTTTTTTCAGACACTCTTCATCAAATACATACCAGTTCTCTAACTTTTCAGAACATTTCCCCAAGGTTAGCTATATCTTTCTTAAAATTTCATCTTTTTTTTTTCCTTCATGGCTGGAAAACCCTTGATAGCTGACAAGAAGGTATGCAAAACAGAATACCGCTTAAAGCCCAGACGACCGCAAAGTGCATATCAAGGCTGTCACATTGCTGAATTAAACTCTCAAAATGAATTACCCAAAAAATACAAACACAACGAATTAAAACAATTTCTAAAAACATTTGAATTAAAAAAAAAATATTTCTCTTCAACAAGATCTTAGATCAGATGAAACTGTTGATCTCTTTCAGAAATTCAAAAATTGCATCAGGCGGGAACAACTGTGAACAAAATTATCAGCATATCAAAGAATGCACAGAAACCCTCTTTCCACTCTTCTTACCATAGGGTGTGACAGAAGCTTCTTTAGGTTCCGAGGAGTCCTTGGCATCCCATGTAATGTAGCAGCCATCAGCATGAGAACTGTAAAACTCCTCTCCATTACGATTCCAGGTCAGGGATTCCAGCTGCTGAGGAAACAAAACCAATGTTCCTTCTGTTGACAACACTAAAACGGTTTTCTCCCCCTCTAATGACACATCACAAAAACATGCTGTTGCTGGGGACACAAAAACACATTTTCTCCTCTGTTACTGATGACACAAACATATTTCTTCCATTGTTGAGGTCACGAAAACATTCCGTTGCCGGGGACATAGAAACCTTTTCCCTTCTGTCGATGGTAACACAAAAACAATTTCCCCTCTATTGTTGACACAAAAATTTTTCCCCTCTGTTGACGAGGACATTAAAACATTTTTCCCTCTGTGACTAAGGACACAAAAACACGGTCTCTTGTCAAGGCCACAAATAACAACACTTTTCCCTTCGTTGTGGACACAAAAAGTATATTCTTTGATGCTGAGGACTCAAACAAACTTTTCTTTCTATTGTTGAGGACATAAACACATTCATCCTCTTGTCCAGGACACAAAAATATTTCCCTCTGTTGTTGAGGATTAAAACAAAAACAAACAAAACAAAAAAAAATTAGGATGTAAACAATCTGATTAAATAACAGATAGGAAAGTTGTTTCTTTTTCCATTTTTGCATTAGTTATCAGTCTTCTATCATTTTTTATAATCATCTGAAACATGCTACTTCTTTTTTTTGTAAGATGTAACACATTCACTGATGTGTTCAAATGTTGCAATAATTGCCAAAAACCATTTGAGCTGATAACAAACTGTGTAAAGATATGTAAATATATAGGTTAGTAGCAGTTCATAAAATCGAAATGCGATTATTAACCCTTGATGTATAAATGTATATTCCAAATATGCCTTAAAACACTTACTTATTTGTTGACAAACTAATGCATATCTATATGTACAGTACTAACCTGTGAACCACTGTACGTTTGTTCTCTGTCTTGCTCTCCTTGTTGTCCCACAAGACAACGAGCCCTCGATTGTAGCCAATCAAAACTGCTGCAAAACAACAGGTTTTCTATTACAAAGTAATTATGTCCAGTGTGTGATATATGGAAAGGCTCCCCACTCCCTCCCCTGACTTTAAGTACTTCTTTAGCTATCATACCACCCCCCCCACCCCCCAAAACTGACATAGGACAGGTAGCATATAAAGATGAATTCTTGAGTGGTTCCGACTGAAAAGAAACTGATCACATGCGCATCAGGTATCATTCCAGGTTTCACACATTCTACCAGTCAGAATGTCAGGATATTCTTCTTGCTCTCTTTTGCAGGTAGTTTACACTGGCCAAGTTCCAAATATATCAGTCACTTCTGATAGTTAATGATAACAGTCCAGCAAGCAGAAATATATGTGGATTTTTTTCATATGTGCCCTGATGTTACTGTGGCCTGGTAAATGATACAAAATAAAAACCTCCCATATCAGACCTTGTCGGAATCTGTTGGGTGAACAGCAATGGCCTCCACAGCTCCTGGGTTCACTTTGAAGTCATCAGGTACACTGACACAAAACACAGCAGAACAATTATTTTCTTCTCCCATACATGTCTCCACAACCGCACAATACACTTTTACTCTTCAATTAAAAATCCACCCATAACCCTTTGTTTCCCGAAAGTACCCATCTACCTGCTATGTTTCAATTCCATAATGGAGTAGTTTTGTATTATACTCCTCATTTGGTAAACAATACTTACCATGTCAAATCCTGCAGACCATGATCACTCAGCTGTCTGGCAAATTCTTCATGGCTAACACAGTAAATATATCACTCACCAACTGTCGTATGTTTCTAACAGGCAGTGAAGAACAATGTCTGCCTTTTTTTTTTTTTTCCCCATTTCATTTCTAAGCGGATTATTTAGGATGGCTTGAGCACTAAGAAGCTGCATTTCTGAAACATCTACTCATGCAGGCACCACTTGCCATGGGCTTTGATCTGAACTAAAAGTTATTTTAAACTTTTGTTCAGGATGACTAGTAAAAAAAAAAGTGTTCATCATGTCTGGCTATGAGTACGCAAATATGGCTCCGCACTCAAGCCTGAAGTGTAGGATGTTTCGTGGGTCATCTTCGTGCTGCTGCGTAAAACCACAAAATATATAACTGAACAGAGCTTGCAAATGAGACAGCCAACAGTATCTGATACAGAAAAGGGCGAAAGAAGACAGTCCATTTAGCATGTTTTAAAGTTGGCAACCCTCTAGAGTCAAAATTTGGGAGCAAGAGGAGGATGAAAATGGGCAAAATTAAGACGGGGCACTTTGGCTTTTGACCCAAAGCATTTTTAACTCCATACCGCCTCAATTACAAATGTGGAGTTTAAAAATAAATTGCACTTTCTCTCACCTCTCCCCCCCCCTCCCCCCCCTCCCACACACACACACCTATTCATATAAATTTTTTCAAATTTTGGAATTTTTTGTCACTGAATTTAGGATTTCGGGAATGATTTCTATACAGGGAAAGTCCAGAAAAAAAATCATGATGGTTTGCAATTATGCATGGTAATGAACTATTCAGCAGTGTCTGAGACAACTCAGAAACTGAAGTTTATTATAAAAGTATGTTTATAAATCAATTCAAACTTGTTCAATGACTGGGATGACCAAGATGCAAGTCTGTCTCCATCAAGGCCCAATGTACACATCAATTCTGGATTTTTGCAGTATGAGCGAATGACCAGAAGGGTCCATCATAAACATCTACTGTACAGATACAAGTATATCAAATTAACTTTACTTGTAGTTTTTTCATACAAAATTTGGTGCAATTAAAATCAACAACAGAATCCTATTATTATGAGACTGCCTTACACTTATGAGAATATATCTGGCCCAGAACATGTCACATTCAGAAAATGTTTACATCTGAGCAAGTCACTTAAACCTTAAAGATTACAATTTTTTAAAAAAATGTTACAAGCAGTTCAATTTTTTAACATTTACATGTCCTCTACTCACTAAAATGAACAAAAAATTTCATATACAAGCATATGAACATGGAATCCTGAGCACAGTAACAGCAACACACACACACACACACACAAATATTCAGAGTATGTGCACACATGTGTATACACACACAAGTTAACACATACTCAGATCAAGTGATAAAAGCACAAACTTGACTTGGCCAATTTTCCACAGGTCTCTAAAACCATCAAAAGCATAAAATCTAGCATTTTTTGACACTTAAATTGTGACATTCCAATTCTTAAGCATGGCACTTGCATTTGATATGAACAGTCAGATTCAATGGCACCTTCAGTCACATTTAGCTTTGTATGTAACACTATGGTGGACTTAGAAGGCAGAATGCTCACTTCCTATCAAGTGGTTTTGACTTGTCTACTAAAGATCAAAATAGCTGACAAACGAAACTAATCAAAAAGGTGGCAAAATCATTGTGTCTTTTAAGTTATTTTTCTTTGGCATATTCTTCCTCTTAACGTTTAGAGATCTATGTTATCTTGGTTGCAACTGAGCCACCTCTACATCTGTGAAGCATTTCTCAATTTTCAAGTTTTTTTTTTTTTTCATTCTTATTATTGGCGTAGCTTTTGTCACACAGTGAAGCAGCGTAACACTTGTCAATAAAATCATAGCATGCTACGGCAAAAAGTAGCATTTGGCAGCTGTGCAAAGACGCATTACCGTGTGTAAATTAGTCTGTGTGCACTTCACCACATCTGCCAAGCTAGGATTCCACAATTCACAGGTGTTACATCAAATTAAAGAAATGCAAATGGGGAACGACCAATCAAGACTCACACACACACATAGCCTGTTAAGATACTAACTTCTGCATGACAATGTCCTGGTAGATGATCTGGTCGGCCAGGGTGAAGGAAGGAATGTGCAGAACGTGGATATGCCCCCTTCTGTGCCCAACAGAAGGTTCTGGTTGTCAGCCGTCAGACAGCATGTGGAGATTGTCTTCATTTTGCTGCACAGACAGAGCTCTCTCTTTAGCCTGCATCCACTTTTCCCTCTCATCTCGTTGAAAAGAACATAAAAACATTGCTAATAAAATACACACTGTTTGATCATACACACTGAACACATTACCTTCACATCTCAAGATTTACTTTTAAGTTTTGTTGCTAACACAAGCTTTTTCTTTTCAAATTTTAATCCAACATCACTTTGACCGGATTTTTTTACAATAATGTTCTGGTTGTGCTTATCAAAGATGATGACAACTGAAGCGCTCCTGTGAACTTTCAGTCATAGGTAACTGTGGAATATCAATTAACTGCTGTTTGAAAAATCCCACCTGGACAATTTCACCTGAATCAATCTGCAGCCTGTCATCAACTGGATCCATCTCCCACAAACCAAATCACTCATGACCAAAGTTTTCTGAAAACCGAATATTTGCCAAGTAACTCTAAAAGTCTTAACTTCTCTCTTCCCCAGAAGTCTCAATTAAAAAAGTCTATTCCACCCCATTTTAATGGCTAAGAAATCTTCCCACTTTGTTTTTATGGGCTGACTTGGGGGGGACTGCAACACTGACACCAGGCGTGCCTGCAAACACAAACCTGATCGTTTGTTTCTATCACAACACCATTTCTATTTGTTCGTGTCCAAGACCACAGGTAAATAATATGTTGATGAACACCGCTGAACAGGCTTTGCCAACTATCCTTAAGAATTTTTCTTGATATAAAACCAATGTAATTTCTTACTGGAGATCTTTTTCACATACTATACTGTTATTTCAGATAGGAATACTCTAAAAAGGTTTCAGCTTTCATTTGAACTTCACTGCACACATAAAAAGTTACAAGATGGACAGCTGTCTTTGTATGTAATGCAATCAAAAAAGGAAAAAGTCCCATATTTCACTTTGATTTCTTTCTGAACACTTCCAGGAACAGTTGGTATAGAAATCAATTTGACCAAAACCTAGATGATGACAAGTAAGCACAGGTATTTAACAAATAAATTGAAATACTAGGTTAAGAGGAAAAGAAAAGCCCCTTAATATCTCACCTCTTCAGACAAGAAGAAAAGGCTGGTAACTGAGACATCGTTCTTGTGACCGGGTCCTGAAAATTTCAACTCCTGGAGCGCCATACCTGAATACAATGTTCAGGGATCATCGCCACAAGAGTATCCTCAACTGGCTACCTCCGCACTCCTGACAGCACTTTTTACATGCACATATATGCATGGTGCTTCGACAGCACATTAAGATTGTAGCAAAACTGTTCTCATTATATCAATCAACCTTGTTTGGTCAGGGACAAAGCCAAAGATTTCTTATGCCAGAATAATACACACAGACACACATACAAAGGCACAGAATTCAAAGAACCTGATTCTGTGAACAAACTGGTAATCTTTTCAAGAAAAACCCGCCGTCAGGATAGAACAGTAAACCGAGTAGGCATAAGTTATTGTATCAAACCCCTAAATGACAGGCTTTGCAAAAGAAAAGAAAAAAAAAACATGCCACATTTTACTGTAAGTGAAATAACCAGCAATAGCTTGTAAAATATTGTACGCACAAACACTGAAAGAGAAATGCTGCTTGGACCCCAATACTGGTGTTGGTCTGGGGGGGGGGGGGGTGTTAAAAAAAAACAAAAAAAAAAACCTGAGATTTACAACACTGGATGCGACCAAAGGGTTTCTATTCTGATTCTTGTTGTTATTTTATTCTAAATTGGGTGTGATACTAATGCCATGAGACCTACTAGTGAGTTACCATTGCCACTTGTCGCTTGGAGACTTTTCTTCGTGTAGCATGAGCATGCGAGCCATCGTGCATTAAAAGTGTGTGAATAGTAGAAATGTTACAAAAATCTAACGTCTTCATCTGCTTAAATTGTACCTTTTGAGGACAAACCCCCCCCCCCCCCCCCCCCCCCCCCCCTCTCCCCAGCCTCTGCTGCGAGGCCACAGATGGATTGGGAAGAAGGGTGGAGGGTGCTACAGAAGTTTTATTCAAAAATACTGGTGCAATGTCTTCTTGACACTTGACATTCATAAGCAGATTCAACTCATGTAAACATCTGTACTGGCAATCACCATCTTAGATGGTAAGCAAGACAACCACGCACTGGAGTACAAAATAACAACAAGGTCTAGTTCAACAACCTTTAGGATAGGTGCCACATACCCATGTCAGACAAGAGCTTTCTTACGAAGTAAAGGAAAACTATCATCTGATACAGTCATAGTGCTATGCTGAAATCTGAACTGTTGTGTATTAGATCAAAAGCTGATCCCACAGACATCCAACATTTTATTTAGCAATGCACATGTAAACTAACTGCTTGAGCCATTAGTCATACAGTTGAACAGGACCTCCTGCTGGTGTGTTGCAAAGGTGATCTCCCTTTTATGAGAACTGTAAACATTCAAGCTCGTCCAAAAACCTTGACAAGAGGTGGGATTAATGCTAAAGGCTGAAGAGAAAACACACAACTGGCAAGAACTAAACCAGACCGGTGTGCTCTTTCCTACCAACTCTCTGCCCTGTGTGAGGAAGAGGGCAAGAATTTGGGGCAATCATCATCACATGGCTGTGATGTCAACCACGGGTCAGGACATAAGTCGGTCAATGCACCCACCAGTCCTCATCCTCTGCCAGCTCTGTCTCTGGCTTCATGTCATTCCTAACTATTCACAGACACATGCACATGCTTGCATGCTCATGCTAACGAGAATCGTGATCTGATCATGTTCGCTCTCTGCACACTAACCGGATCAACCGACTTCTGACTCATCACCAGTTTAATTCTTTCAAACCATATTCTTATATATAAGGATTTTTAAAAAAAAGAAAAACCTGGTGGAAAACGTTGTCTAATTATGGGGAAGTTGATAGTGAACCCACTCTGGCAGATTTGTATATTTGAAACAATGCATTTTTCATGAACATACATATATACCATACCCCAAATACTTGAGAATACATATTTTATTATCTTTATCAAACTGTCATCTTTTTTTTACTTACAGATCAGAAAGATGGAGGGGTGGGGGTGGGGGGTGGGTGGAGGAGTGGGCAGGTGTGTCAGGAAGAGGCACAAGCAAATGATGAACAGTCAAAAAACAAAACATTTATCACAAACTGATAGATGACATGCATTGAGGAAAAAACTATTTCATAAATCATGACTTTAGTGACAGATCATTTCTCTAACAGCACAGCGGGCAGAAACCCCTGGTTTCTTCTTCACGACATCCCACTGCTCCTTCTATGTCAGAAACATGTTCTACCAAGTCTATCAGATCTGCTACTGAGCATAGGAGAACAAGCTCAATAAGGAAGTTCCACTTTGAAGAGGACGTCACACCACATACTTGTCAACTTCCTTCATTCATTCTTTATCCTGCATTCTCAAGGCATATTATTCTTAACATTCTTCTTGCTGGTTGTCCCGATTACTCCTCCCAGAATCCTCTGCAAAAGGTCAAGAACTCCGCTGCTCACTTTATCTTCAAACGCTCATTATTGTCAATCATCTCCCATGTATTGAAAAAAAAAAAACCCTTGGGTCCCTGTTTTGTGAAAAGTCAACACCAATAACAGGCCTGCATCTGCTACAATATTGTCACACTGGCATGCTGCCAACTTGTCTACCTGATCTAGTTTCATTGTACCACTGTGTCATTCTGACTCGTGCATCTTCAACAACAGCTTTAAAAACTCATGACTTCCAAATCCTTTATCACTAAACCACAGCTCCAGAACTCTTTCCATTCGAATATTATTTCTCAAGAGACTGCACATCTTTCAAATCGCAGGCGCTTACAGCTAATCTTTTTGGGCAAACTGGGTATCCCAATCGTTCCCATTTTTGAGTTTGTTTTCTCATGTCCGTATCCGTATAGAATTATGAACAAGGACTGGATGGATGTGTAGTGACGTATATGATATTTTAAGAGCCTAGATTCAAAGGTAAGGCACTATAAAATACCCGTTAATTGGTGTTTTATCATCATAACCATCATTATTACTTCTGACCTAACAAAAGAACCTTAACATGAAAAAAGAAAAATACTGCAACAGCTTTACTTCACTGACAATGAAATTCTTTTTTATTAGAACTTTCACCCAGTACACAAAGGAAAACTTGACCGACTTAAAAAAACCATTGTTCACCCCTGGCTGAAACTGTGTTATGGATGCCAAGAATACACCAGTGTTAACGTTAACCAAAAGACACTTAGACTTGAAGAAGACCAAATCAAGATTACGTCAAAGGATCCGTTTGATAGAGACAAATGCATTCAGAAACAAAACAAAAAACCGACAAGATATATGTTCTATGCAAACTAAATCAAAAGAAATAAACACACCAAGGTTTTACCAAAACCAACCAAAACAAACCCCAAACCAACCAAACATAAACCCGGTTTCAAACCGCATTACAGAAGTCAAAAGGATACACTCTGACTGTTCCCGACTTTGGTTTCCAATGGCAACCCAGTTTTAAGTTTTGGGTCAATGCCAAGGCACTGGGTTTACTGGGAAATCCATGGTCAGTCACACTGCACACAAGAAATGAAATGCATCACACAAAAATGTTTTCCATCACATGTAAATTAACAATAATACTGAGGCTATACGAGAATCTAATTGACAAGCGCAAAGCATCCATACAAATCATGTCAAAATCTAGCCACTAATTTACAATCCAAAACAATAAAAAAACATGTGATATATCCTTCAAAAACACAGTCCACTAATTTTACAGATCAAACAAACTTCCAAAGCAACATGTGATCTATTCTTAAAACAAACAAACTCATTTTTCAAGTATTGCAAACAGAGCACTATGAGTGAAATCCAATTTAGCAAATCAGTTTCATCATCTGAAATACACACCCACCCACTCTCTCTCTCTCTGAGTCCTCTTTTTCTCTATTTGCCAAGGGGAAATATTGGGCTATAGTTTTCTTTCCTTCTTCTTCGGGTGCAGCTTTTTTGGTGGTTCTTTTTTAGTGTTTTCCATGGTTTATGGTGAATTGAACCAAAGGGAGAGAACCTACCCTCCCAGACCCAACGTTTGTTCAAAAGACAAGCAGTTGCCTTTCTTTTTATCTTTTAGTTATATTGGAACAGTGCTTTCTTCTTCTGCTAGCGTTTTTCATATGGTTGCCACTGGCAATATCCACATTAAACCCCTGTTATACTCTTCTGCTTCTTGAGAATGCCACAACTTACTTAAACCTTGCATGCATCTCTGGGTGTTGCTAGTTTAAGAAAGCTGCTTTTTCATACTTTGAGCAGAAGTCATCAAAAACTTGTGAGGGAAGGAGGGCCACTGAGTGGATAGGGACGGGACGGGGGTTGGGAGGGGTGTGTGTGTAGATGTTTTCGAAATATATCTTTCTGCAATCTGAATTTCATTTTCCAACTTCTGATCAAGGGTAAAGTGGAGATTGGAAATTTTGCCACAGTTTTCATGTTAATTAACTGACCATGACTAGCAAAATATTTCAAAACCTGCAATTAGTGTAAAGACTCAAAGAAATTAAGTTACCAGTACTGAATACCAGTTTTGACAGGGCCAGCTGGTCCACAGTCTCCCCCGCCCCCCCCCCCCCCCCCCCCCCCCCCCCCCCCCAACCCCCCCAACATATCTATACACAGCCTCTCCTCCACCCACCTCATCCAATGTGTGTTCATGTCAGACCCCCTCCCCCCCCCAACTTTTTTTCTTGTGTACATATGTCTTTAGCACTAATACTAATAGCAGTATCACCCAAGCTCCATGTTATGTACAGTTTATATGCTAATTCATACAAAGACAACTGATCATTTTCTTCATCTTCTGTCTTCACATTACAGTGTAAAAATAATCAGTAAAAGTTATTGACAGGTCTAAAGCAAGGTTGGTGATGTCAAAAGTGCATTAATTTCACTATCAACCACATCAGTTTTGAAGTAGCAGAAGCAGTACTTTCATTTTACGTCTTTCCACAAAACTATATGATAATAGGCAATAGTTTTAAAGTATGTCCACTGAACATGAATAAAACTGCCATATTGAGTGAAGAGAATGCCTTACTTTAATTTCCTTTTCTTTTGTCTTTTGGTTAGACCAGTACCATCTGTTTTCTCCCATCCCCATTCAATGACACTTCTGGGCAAAAACAGTAGCAAAACTGCAGCATGATCACTGGGTAACCATTACAGAGTCTAGAAAATCACTGCATTGTACAATTTTGGGATCAGACTACAAACAATGCTTGCTCAGTCCATGCTAAAAAAAAAGAGTTAAAGATGAGTTGCTGACATCATGAATCAAATCAATTATCACCTTTCCAGTAATGAATCTGACAAAAAAAAAGTGGGAGAGGAGGGGAGAAGGTTGGGGGGGGGGGGGGGGGGGGGGGGGGGGACATAATGGACTCAGGCTCAAGCAGTCCTGCAACTGAGCAAGGCAAGATTTCCTTTTTCAACATGCCCTTCCTCTTATTCTCTTTCTTTATGAGAGAAACTATTTCTGTCAATTATGTACTTAACATTTCCTTTTTGATCTCTTTCCTGTCTCCCTCTTTACCTTACTAGCTTGGCTTTAGTCGGCAGGCCTTTATTCTAGCTCTAGCACTCATAATGCCAGATCAAGATCACTCTACTCGTGAACAAATTTTGAGGATGTTCATCAAATGCAAAGAAAAATATGTTATTCTAATCTTGCTCCAAGACGTCCTCACCATTCCTGGTGCTGATCTAATTGTTTTAATTTTTGTCTGACCAGAACTCTTTTTTTCTGTCTTTGTAACATACATGATTAAGTGTGACAATTGCCCATACGCCAAAGCTCCTCGGCTGCGCGCGAGGTCAACGTCTTCCTGTTCAGTGTCAGCTCAGATGTCCCAGTATGCGCCGGTAGCAAACACGCTGCAGCTGCTGATGCTGAGCCAGACGGTATGTCATGGCCACTTTTAATTTTATCAATCCCGGCTTCACCTATAGCAGCACCTACATGATTCCGTGCGACTGCAATGTTCCCCCTGCTTTATCTCTTTTCATACCAAACAAGTCAAGAAGAATAACAGCAGTCGCGTGTATTTTCTTGATTATATGGGTGTTTGCAATGCATGCGCACGTAATGCGCGGTTCAGCATGCGACGCCTTCGAATTGGGCTAGCAAAGCAAGTAATTTGTCATCCTCTCTCAAAATGGCAGCGTCTGGACACAACACACACAAACAAACAAACAACAACAACAAAACCTTTTCACTCACCTTTTGGTAGTTAAACAACTCTTTCTTCAATTTCTCCCGCTCCTCGCCTTCTTTCGGCGGATGTTTCTTGAAAAAATTGAACATGTTTCTGCCGCCGTGAATAAGCCGCTCCTGGCGAGTAAAACAGAAAAGAAAAAACACGACCACCTTTAGAACACTTGTGAACTGATCAGTTCGACAGCCTCTCACGCACATCAGCTTGACTCACAATTCTGAATTGCAATCACGATTATGTTTTGCACGTCACGCTCAGTGCGCCCGAAAAACATGCAAACAAACCCACCGATGCGCCCAACTGGCAACACAACAAAGCGTGATCAGGGTTGCGGAGTTCAAACCCGCGCCAGTGCTTGGGCCTATCGCACAAGCTATGTGAACAGACGCAATCTGTCTGCTTCATGTGCATATATCCTTCCGCATTTCGCGGAATGAAACTAGTATCAAGAACTATATTATTTAGCCGCGTAAGACATAAATAACAGCCACATCTTGTTAGAATATACACAATAAAATATTTCGTTTCATGAATACATTTTGCTGCCACCTGCTAAGAATAGATCTGTTAAGGACTTTATCGCTGGCGCGGAGGAATTGACCTTGAATTAATGGCATGTGAAGCATTAGGCTCAGTCCACGCTGTCAGCGTTCAGAGCGTGAGAGCCGGTGCGGGGAAAATGTACGCAAACGGAGCACGCGATTCATATCAAGACAGCGCCTTCTCCTCCCCTCCCCCTCCCCTCCACAGTCCTCCACCTCACATATCCCTCCTCCCCATACCCCCACCCTGATCTCTATCCCTTGGTTCCCTCTCACCTCTTCCACCCTCTCCCCATGGTATCTCAACCTGTGTCACTCTGCAAGAATCTCTCTCTCTCTCTCTCTCTCTCTCTCTCTCTCTCTC
>JADBJO010000027.1:490000-507500 GCA_016801955.1 Conus betulinus | reverse complement strand
CCCCGACCAAATAAATCTCTTTACCACTTCTCTCCCCTTATATTACCCTCTCCCCTTATATTACCCTCCCCCCATTCCCAAAGGCCAACCCCCAGTCCTCTCCCTTCCTCGTTTCCGTCCAGTTCTCCACAATCCAAAGGTCAGCTACACCAAACAAACAACATTTTCAGTTTCTTGCCGCCAATTCCGGGTCATCCACTCATTATAAAGTTTCATTTCTGAAAACAGCAATACCTATCACGGGGAAAAAAAAAACAAACCAGGAACACCTTACCAAGTATGAAAACAATTACTTTTATCACTGTCCAAAAAAAACGCTAGTAACTATGTGGAAACTACAAGAGATGTTCCGATTCAAAATATCCTTGTTAGACCACTTTTTACCCTCACTACGAAAATAGTCATTATGATCTTGAAAACAGTGTCGTGAACGTTTAATTTCCATTATCACTGTAAGAAACGGTAATTATGATGTGATGTCATTTTCTCGTGAAAACACCAATTTAACGCAAGAAATTAGTAATTATGATGTGATGTCATTTTCTACGTGAAAGGACCCATCATCACTGGAAAAAAAGTTAATCATGATGTTATGTCGTTTTCACTGAAAACGCATTATCATTATATAAAAAATGAAAACCATGGTGACACATCATTTCTACAGTAAACAGTCATTACCACCGTAAGAAACACAGATATTACAATGCAATGTAATCGCGATGTAAAAGCACCCACCATCGCTGTTAAAAGATTTTTTTTAAGTAATTATGAATGAAAACTGTGCCAGGTGATTCACTTCAAAAGGTCACATGATTACGCTGCTAATTTGTTGTTATTCTTCTTATGTAAGGACGAAAACAGTTATGATTCAGAAGACAGTTTCAGCTAATATTTTCATGTGAACACACACACACACACACACTAGCACTTGCAAGAACATTGTAATTATGAAGTAATGTCATTTCATGTGAAAACAATAATTTCCACAGATTTTGACGTCGTTCTGACAAACTTAAGAAAATCAGTCAGACGAATGACAAAAACCATATGATCTTACTAAGCCGTAAGCTTGTTGAAAAAGAAACCCCCACCCCCACCCCCCACCCCCCCTCCTGACAATAATCATTTTCACAAACAAAACGATTAGTATAGGTTTCGGAAGTTAGTAAGCTGTCCTTGAGCCTGAGGTCCTTCACCCCTATATACATCTCCCTCCCCTTCTGTTCCGAACGATCCCCATCTCCTGTTTCCAAGAACAAAAAAAAAAAAAAAAACGAGTATTAAGGGTGTTGAGCTGAATAAGCTCCCATAAGTCCCGCCTTCTCTTTGCTTCATCTACTCCCTCCACCCTCCTACTCAATTTCCCTCCTTCCACCCCCCCCCCCCCCCCCCCCCCCCTCCCCCCAAAACCACCATCATGCCCCTGTACTGCAAAAGCAGACTTGACTGGACTTGGCCTTGTCATCATATCAGAGCTGGAGCGACTGGTGAGCACGGAGCGGCGGGTTAAACGGTGTGTCACAGGCGTGGGTGTCAGCCAGCGTGAGCGGGAATGTGAACAATACAATACTGGCTCTTCCTCTCCTATCCCCCACACGGATGTGGGCAGTGAGTGAGTGAGTGAGTGACAGACATGACGTGCCCCACTCCCTCAGTTCATTCGGCCAGAATCCACAGAGGGTGACAATGACCGAAAGGACTAGTAGTTAGCTTCACAGTGCCGTGGGCGTTGACTTACTTCGAGACTGATGCGGGTGAGTGAGTGAGTGATGACAGACATGACGTGCCCCACTCCCTCAGTTCATTCGGCCACTGCTGGAGTCCACAGAGGGTGACAATGACCGAAAGGACTAGTAGTTAGCTCACAGTGCCGTGGGCGTTGACTTACTTCGAGACTGATGCCGCCGATGATGATGATGATGATGATGATGCACTGCTGGAGTTCTGTTCTAAGCGGTTGGCTCCACTCTCTCTCCAACTTCACGCCATCCTGTGCTGAACCCTGTCAACAATCCTACCCCCCCCCTCTCCTCCCTTCCCTCCCACAAATTTAACTTTCTTTGTTGTTGTTGTTGATAGTGGTGGTGGTAGAAGGAATCTCTGGTAATAGCCTACGTGGCCGGTTGCATTTTGCTACGTAACTGACCAAACAAACAGTCACACACGCCTGTCCTTACCATCACCATTTCTTTGTAAATTCGTAGGTTCAGAGAAATGCACACGCACACGCACGCGCGCACACGCACACACACACGCGCGCGCGCGCGCACACACACACACACACACACGCATGCACGCACGCACGCACAAACACAAACACACACACACACACACACACACACACACACACACAGGGAGTGGGGGGGATGCACGCGGACGACCAGACACTCAAATATAACGATTAACTTGCAAGATTCACAACTTTCATCTCCCTCCCTCTCCTTCCCCTTCCCTTTGACACACGCGCGCGCGCGCGCGCGCACACACACACACACACACACACACACACACACACACACACTAACACACCACAGCTAAAAAAGACAGCAGCAACAACAACAACAGCGACAACAACAATCTAGGCGATGGCTAATCACAGAGAAAACATCGTTTGGGTCATCATACAACAAACAGCCCCACAGTGGCCCATGTTTCTTTTCATTCCAGCTGTCTCAACTCTTCTGCATCAGTGCTGCGCTTTCTTCCTATCCAAACGTAAGTCATCAGGGCTACACGCCTCATTAAGCCATTCTCAGCCTGGCCGAGCTTACTCTCCTTCAAAGACAAACTAACTCAGCTATATGATTCTATATAATTTAAAGAGAGAGAGGAAATAAAAAAAAGAAGAGAGAGAGAGACAGAGAGAGAGGGAGGGTGGTAGAGTGAAAGGTCGTGAATGAAAGGAAAGTGGAGAGGGCTAGTGATGTTGAGGGGGAGGGGGGAGAGGTGGTGATGGGAGGGAGGCAGCCGGGAAAACAAAACAGTATTAAAGAGCGGAGTTGCAATCAACGTGTCACACACACACACACACACACACACACACACACACACACACACACACACACACGTGTGCAATGTGCAAAACCTGAGTGTACTCTTTCAAACCCAGACTTACAATACCACATTTCGCAGTATTTATGCAGGACTTTTCAAACATTGCTGCAACCACCAAACTGGAATGAATTACCCTCCACCCCCAACCCATCTCCTCCACAGACATGATGAATTCAACACATACTACCTACAATGATACTAAGGATGGCACTTTAATATCAGAACAGCTGTTTCGCTGACTTGATACTTTGATGTCAAAATCCCACGAGGGTAAAAACAAATCCACATATTCATATGCGTTTTTTTTTTTTTTTTTCTTCAAATTGACAATGTAGTACATAATCCATTGGGTTGTGTGGTACTTTCTTCCCATGCTTTAGTAGCAGTTGCCGTTAATGAACTTCATCTTTTGTGTATTAGATATGTTTGTGTACTGACGCATCTCCATCACAACTTAGTTTGCCTGTCCGAAGGAATTCATTGCTGTGGGTAATCTTAAAACTCAACAGTAAAGCTGTAAGACTGAGACAGATATTTTTGTACATTATTATATTCCTACGGCGTATATAAAGTTTGATCAGTATGTTTTTACTGTTGCTCAGTTTTTGTTTCATGATGGCAGACCTGATGAGGTCTTCGCAGTCACCTGGGCTTCAGACTATTCGTTACAGTAAAACTGCTGTCTGCTTCAGTTGTAACGCAACCCGAAATCAGAAGTAAATGAAGTCAGCCATGCTTGTTATGCGGGGCCAGGCCCAAGGCCACCTTACCAACCGACACCATTGGTCGCAGTCAAGGGACTTGAGATTCCTCCCTCAGCCAAGCGTGAGAAGCAGTCAGGGAGAGCATGTAGACTGGGAAGGTGATGGCAGAGAGAGATTGAGATCTTTTGTTTGCCTCGCCCTGCCCCTCCACCCTCGCTCCCCCCCCCCTCCCCCTCCCCCCGCCTCTTCCGCGCTCCCCTCCCTCCCCGAGGACCTTCTTTAATCTGTGGCGCTTAAAAGTCAGTTGGGGTGGATGGCCAGCCGGCCACATTTCACTGGGTTCAAACTTTAGTTGGGAGGAGTATGACTGTACTCGGTCAAAGTGTTGTAAGTGGTCTCTGCGTGTCAGTCTTGTCCCCTCTTCTGTCACATCTTCTGTCATCATTGATCTCTCTCTCTCTCTCCCTCTCTCTCTCTCTCTCTCTCTCTCTCTCTCTCTCTCTCACACACACACACACACACACACACACACACACACACAGAGCTGTCCCTCTCTTCTTCCAGCCCTTCACCTCTTCACCAGAACATCATCGTACCCTCATTCTCGGTCGGTCTCTTTGTTCGTTGGGCTGAGAGAGACAAACAACGTCATACTGGCCACTGATACTGTAGTGCACATTCCCTTAAGATCATTGTTGGCTAAATAATGATGGTAAAATTAATATTGAGATGCTTGGCCCCTTTGTCCTAACCGGGTGATTCTCGCATCATGGTCACATCGCCTCAGCGGTAGTAACACACACACACACACACACACTCACACACACACACACGTGTGTGTGTGTGTGTGTCCAGAACTAGTTCATTATTGATAATGCAGCACATGATCCTGTCCCAAACACCCAGTACCACAGTGGCTAAGAAACTGTACTGAATTAGCGCAGGGGGATGCCACTCCGCGCCTTGGCCTTGTTAAAGGCCGATCTTAGCTGAAGAAAAAACCCACTGGTTCGTGCACCTAGGTCGCCAACTAATGACGAACCAACCCATAACTGAAGCCCGTGATTCACACGATCTGGTTTGTATGGCAAGAGACACGACAAAGTAAACGCTGATTCTTCTCACTGGAGTTTGAAAGATCTTTTCTCAAGGGGTGAGAACACACAGCCTACACAATACTGGTCAACGATGCTCGACTGCGGTCTGGTGTCGTTAGGCTAACTGAGCGTGTAGCTGTTTTTAAATTGATGTGGAATCCATTATAGCAAACTAGTTTTTTTTTAATCCCGATATTTCACTTAAAAAATCTAAAACACAGTGAACTTGAATATTTTAGCCATATCGAATGAAAATGTCTATTTAGAATGGAGAATGCAAATTCAGATTAATCGACTACAAACTAAAGAGAGAGAGAGAGAGAGAGAGAGAGAGAGGTCGAGAGAGAGAGAGGAGGAGAGAGGAGATGAGGAGAGAGAGAGAGAGAGATTCTAAATGGTTTGATTAAAAATAATCCAATTTAGTATTCCGTTATTTTTTTTAAAACCCACATTTTTAATGGGGATCCTCCGATATATATATATGTACTCAAATGAATTGACGTTCCTATGCTGCATCTCTCAGTCTTACAGGAAATTTCCAGAAAACGCCAGGAGCAGATCTTGACATGAGGACCAACTCTAGAGCGTGCCCACATGCTACTATCAACAAGGGCCGTTTTTCTCTTCAGCAGCTGTGCTGGAAACTACCACGAGGAGGACAATGGTAGGGAACCGGGTGGAAAGAAAGAGGAGCGAAGGGGAGGTGTAGGGAGGGAGGAACGGGGGGAGGTAGCGGAACAGGGAGGCGAGGGGAGAGAGGAGAGAGAGAGGGTGAAGAGGGAGGGGGGGGTGGGGGGTTGGGGTGGGGCTGACAGGTGTTACAGAGCGTTTAGTATTGGCGTGCCCCCCCCCCCCCCCCTCCTCCGCGCGCGCGCGCGCGACCACGCGCCACACACACACACACACACACACACACACACACACACAACATACTCCCTCTCTATCCCCGTCACGCTGTCCCCGACCGGTTCAATGCTTTCAGGCCGGCAGCACAAGGGCACGTTTGTTGCTTAATGCCGGCCGCCTCCACTACCACCAGTGAGTTTGTTTCCTCCTTGTTCCAATACACGTGAGTCACTCTCTCTCTCTCTGTGTGTGTGTGTGTGTGTGTGTGGTGTGTGTGTGTGGTGTGTGTGTGTGTTACACACACACACACACACACACACACACACACACACACACACACACACACACACACACTTTCCATTTAAATGGCATCTCGTCAGTTCGTCAGTTTTGGGAACAAACAACAACAACAACAACAACAACAACAACAACGTCAGTTTTAAAACCAACAGCACTGTCACCGTCTCTGCGCTGGACTTTCGAGCTAGTTTCGCTAGCGTCGGAATCACAACAGGTTTTAGTCTACCTATATGTCTATCTGATAATCTGATAATGTTTGCATTTTTCCCTTGCCGATTTCCATGGCAAATATTGATGGTAATGTTGTTTATAAAATGGCTGGAGGCTGAACTCTCTCTCCTCTCTCTCTCTCTCTCTCTCTCTCTCTCTCTCTCTCTCTCGTCTCTCTCTCTCACGGAAGGGAGTGGGTCTTTTGGATGAAAGGATCAACCAAAGTCGCGTGTACAAGGTAAGTGTATCACGTGAAACACACACACCCACACACACACACACACACTCTCACTCTCTCTCTCTCTCCTCTCTCTCTCTCTCCTCTCTCTCACACACACACACACACACACACACACAACACACACACACACACACACAGAGAGAGAGAGAGAGTTAGTTACACAGGAGTCGTCCCTGGCGAAAATCCTGTGGGACGGAAAACCCATACTGGATAAGAAAACAAAAGCATACACAGACACGAAGGGGTTAAAAAAGAAAAAAGAAGAAGAAAGAAATGGTGGCCGCCGGTGAGGAAAGCCCCAAAGTTCACGCTAGAGTAAATCTGTTGTGACTGTGAAGTATTCTGTACAATACCGTGTGAATACGGGTGCATGCGTGCCTTGAGAAGGTACAGGATATGTGTGGGGGATGGGGGGTAGTGGGAAAAAGGAAGGGAAGGGAGGAAGGAGACAATGGGTAACTTGGATGGAGGAAGAAAAGGAAGAGTGTGTCTGAGCAGAGAGACGTGAAAGACGGCGTCCTCTACGTCTATGGTCTGAGAAGGTCTGAGAGAGAGAGAGGAGATGAGAGAGAACAAGAGAGTGAGAGAGGGGAGAGAGAAGAGAGGGGGAGAGAGGGAAGAGGAGAGCTGAGAGCAGAGAGAGGGAGAGAGAGAGAGAGAGAGAGAGAGAGAGAGCGAGAGAGAGAGAGGAGGGAGAGAGAGAGAGAGGAGAGAGAGGGAGAGAGAGAGAGGTAAGAGAGTGGTGTGCGTGTGTATGTGTATGTGTGCGTGTATGTGTGTAGTGGAGGGATTGGGTTTGGGGAGGGGGGGGATGGGGAGTGGGGGGGGGGGTGGGGGTGGGCGGATGGGGAGGGGAGATGGGGGGCGGGGGCGGGGGGGTGGGGGGGCATGGACCAGACCCACTGCAGTCAAAACTCAATCATCTGGTTTGCTTTGGCCCGCCCTGGAGTCGATCCATCATTGGCCAGGCACTGGCAGGCAGTCAGACAGCCCTGGAAGTCTGTCATGCAGGCAAAAACAAAAAGCCTGTCCCTGGGGTCAGGGCTCTTTGTAGTATTGCCAGAGAGGCTACACCTCCAGCCTGTCTGCCTGACCGTGAATCAAACACCACAGGCCGCTGACGTTCCGCCGTGAATCCTCCTCTCTCGCTCTGTGTCGGTAGACTGACGTTACCACGGCAAAGGCGTGATGACGTCATGCGCTTTACGGTCGTATAAGAGCGCAAAGGCTCAGACTGCATGCTGAAAGACTACTGTGAAACGAAAGACATGTCCCTAAAAGCTTTTGCTATGAGGACGTAAAAACTCAAACTATTTCAGACTGCATGCTGCTCTCGGGGGTTGTAATAATGCCTGCCAGCCTGCCTGCGGCACCTGTCCGGTTGTGACGGCTATTAGTTAGTGGTGTGGTGGGGAAACGAGTTTTGCAGTCAGATCTTTGGAGCTCAAACCCCGCCAGCTTTTAACATATTTTCTTTTATTAATGATTTATTTTCTTATTTATTTTCTGCGTTCTCAGCATCGCGTAGGTAAGTTCCACTACTCTCGCACACTTGCCAAGAATGCCACAAGTAGACGCTGACCAGATTCTCTCTCTCTCTCTCTCTCTCTCTCTCTCTCTCTCTCTCTCTCTCTCCAAAAAACTCGGCAGGCCTATGTCAAAGATCTCTGGCATAATGAATGGAACTCACAGATGGCTAACAAACTCTTCGAAATCTGTCCAAACCTGTTTCACGGGGCGGTCGTAAATAATAAAAAAAAAAAAAAAAAACAGGCTCTAGCCGTTCGCACAAATGCCACTCCTTTTACATAATACTCTTATCATTTAAAAGGTGAAGAAGCTGCGTGGCGCATTCCCTGTGAATCAGCTCTAACAACAGAACATATTCTAATAGCGCTGGGACTTTGGGCCTTCGTGATGTCAGACATAAAACACTTTACAGCAGACTCCATGAAAATCTTGTCAGAGTTGCGTCTGATGTAATTTTTGAGCTTCTAAAAAACAAATCACTATATTTCATCTGGTCTAAGATTTATGGTAGAAAGATCTTCATGAAATTCCAGCGTGTTTTAAGAACATCTGTCTTATTGAGCTGTATGTGTATTAAGAAAAAAAAAAAAATCACTTCGAAAATTGACTTAACTTACGAGGTGACAGCCCTAACACAGCCCTTTGCGGTCAGCTGGGCTATACGCAACAAGATTTATCTGTCAGTCCGTCTGTCTGTCTATCCACCCTCACGCACAATAACTGCCGCAATGTATCACTTTGGGTAGATGTGGACACTGAAGCTGAACGTAGCAAGTTAAACAATACAGGCGGATCTCGGGGGTCTTGTTTGTCCACCGCACGCGCGAGACAGCTCTTTGTTCAGGCCGGGCTGTCCCCGAGGGAGGCACAGCTGTTTCTCCCGTCACCGAGATAGTGGGTGGTCAGACGGAGATAGGGCCGCCATCCCTGGTCAGACTGCAGACTGTGTAAACACTGCAAGACTAGGGTCCTCCATGGACAGCTGTTAATGCCCTGGTTCCACTGGGCGAGGCAGTCGAGTGAGTGAGAGCCGCTCTTCCGCTCGCATCAAGCAGCGACAACACCAACCACACTTCACGGTCTTTGCGGCAATGCTTGATCGCGTCAGTCTGTGCGGTTGGCTGTCGCTCTCGATCTAACATGATGTGTGGGATCAACACGTGTAATTACATATGTGTGTGTGTGTGTGTGTGTGTGTGTGTGTGTGTGTGTGTGTGTGTGTGTGTGTGTGTGCGTGCGTGCGTGCGTGTGTGTGTGTGTGTGTGTGTGTGTGTGTGTGTGTGTGTGTGTGTGTGTGTGTGTGCGTGCGTGCGTGCGTGTGTGTGTGTGTGTGTGTGTGTGTGTGTGTGTGTGTGTGCGCGCGCGCGCGCGCGCGCGTGTGCGCGTGTGTAAAGTAACTTAACAACAAGATGAAGCATTCAAACTTTGCCAAATTATGTTGAGCATGTAAACATTGGTAGGGCATACATGGGGAAACAAGAGAAAAAAAAAAAAAATAAAAGAAAGTGTCCACGACTAAGTTACCGTATTAGTTTCCTTTATTTGAAGTAAAATCACATGGAACCTTTCAGACGACAAATTTGTAAACTAAATTAATTCGCAACTGATGATATGTTCTTTTCAGGTTCGTGTTCTCAAAGACATGTCATTGGGTTATTTTACAACGGGGAAATAAAACACATCAATCAATGAATAAAACCAATCGTGACGGCGTTTTTTTTTGTGCTTGATTTTCAGTATAACGATGGGAAGTGTCACAAAAATGTGCAATGTGTATATTAAAATAAACAAAGACTAATTTCGACTGAAGCGTGACTAGAGCCTTTTCAAATACTCTGAATGTCTACATGGAGCTGGGTTTTTTTTTTTTCTTAAATGAGGCAATTTCTCCTATTTGTGAAGGAGAAACGTATTATTGTGCATGAGACAAAATACACAAATCTGTCCACCCCTTGACTGCTAAACCTTATAAAAAGCAGAAAGCAAAACACAGACAGATTTCAACTAAGAAACTAAACTTAGTACAGACTTCAAAGATACAATTCACTGGAATTAATAAACTTTCCGTGTCCTGTGTGAAACAGGACATTAGACACGCAGTGGTACATATGCACCGGATTACTGATCTGTCTGCCCAATCCCATCACAAGGATATTGCAGGGCCTAAATGGCGAGTAGGCTCGTCAGTAGCAATCAGGTTTGTGATCCAGTGTCGCTAGTAACTCGTTAATCACGGCACACAGGAAAGGGTGTACTGCGAAAAAGGATCAGCTGACACGGTTCAGTTTCACTTCCTTCCTAACATTAGAGGATTGTCACAAATGGGTGAGTAACCCGCATTGTCTTGCGTGTCATCCAGATGCCATCATTGAATGAAGGCATGTGTGACAATTTTCATACATACTTTTCATTTTTGTTTCAGTAGTTCGTTTGTTTTTCAGTCGCCAAACCCACCAACATACGATAACCCAAACCATGCATGCAACAAAGCTTTAATGAGAGACAACAGTTTAAAAGAAAATAATGAAAAGAAAAAAAAAAAATGTACTCTAACACTAGAGAGACCAGCAGAAACAACCTTATTCAGTGTATCACTACGAACAGACTGAAAGACAGGCTGCATAACATCTTGGTATCAGTATTCAGACTTCTACAAGAAAGTTTTCCGCGATCATTAACATGCCGCATCAGTTCCACTTGTTATCTCCCGTTCTCTCATCTTAAGTGCGGAGGTTAGCCTACTACTGCGCTTGTTTCGTCACTGACTTTCCTCTGGCTCGTTTTTCGTTCAGAAAAAAAAAAAAATATCGGAGGAATTTCATTGACTGGGCATTACTACTGATCCTCTTTACGTGTCCCAACGACTTACAGAAAATGGTGTGGTTCATTCACCAATGACTCCTTAAAATGTATGTGCAAGGGATCAGAAACAGCTGTCTCAGAAAAAAAAAAAACAAAAAAAAAACGAGCAGCAAGCCCCAGTCTTAACCTCACACCCCCCTCCCCACCCCCTCGAGTCAAAACAAATGACCGAATTCCTGACATAGCATGGGCCGGAGAAAGAATGGGCGGGACGGGCAGACAGACGGGGCGGAATTACTTACATACAGATAGGTAGGGCAGACCCCGGGTCAGGGCTGAGGTCTCGGGGCCGAATACCTCAGGTGCGTTCAACCTACACCGCCTACATGTATGTGGCTGTGCTGGGACTGGAGGAGCGTTGGGGGGTGGGGGGTGCGGTGGGGGGGGGGGGGGGGGGAGAGACGCAGTATAAGATCTATTTCCAGGCGAGTACCTTGGCTTCAGTGGGCGCGGTCTAACACTATCCTCCTATTTTTTGCGCCTTCCCTTTTCTTGCTTTCTTTTATTTAGTTGTAGTTTGATTACATCCTTGCAATCCCCAAGGCTGAGTGGCAATTCACAGTGTTCAAACACGTTTGTTGGCATTTGAGCTTTCCTCTCACTTACCGACCTCTCGCCCCGATACAGCAATAAGCGTTGGTCAGCAATAAAGCTGCCAACCAGCTGCGCATGCCTGAACGGAAGCGCTACTTTTCGCATTCAAATATTCCATGTAGCAATTTCTTTTTCAAACAAAACATAGTGCACCCTGAGGGCACGTGAGGTAAATCGTTGTGTATCAGATGCGCTTGAACTGTCAGCCAAGGGGGTCATGTTGTTGTATATAGCCAGTGGGGGGTGGGGGAGAAACTGCATTCCACAGCTGACGACTAAACATCCCATCCCACCCTGAACTCCCACACAAACTGGGGGTGAACCGGAACAGTAGTAGTGGGCTTGGCTTAGAACGACGAAACTCTACTCGGGAGTATTTCTCCAGCTGCATTTCGGGAGGGTGTAAACATCGCAATGCCTCGGCATTCTTCGGTTAGAGCAAATTACATCTGTCGCCATTAATTTCCGAACGGCTTGACCAAAAAAACGGCGAGGTGACGACTGTGTAAAAGGTTCCGACACACATTCCAAGCTGGTCAGAATGAATTCGGACAGTGTTAGCAGGCTTCATTTAGACACTTGATTCTTTCAGACACACTGTCTGGCTTCGCTAGAGATTAAACATGAGACGAGGTGGGGGTGGAGGTAGGAACGTTCACAATATGGTTCTGAATCGCTACGCGTGTTACACGTGCGAGGCTAAACTATCTGAGAAAGAATTCAGCAGTCTGTCAGGTCAATGGCGCACTGATTGGTTTGGTCACCTTTGGTGACATCTTCCCTCTTTCTGAATGTCGTAGTGAATCATTCCAATGGAAGGAACAGCTGAATGCATGTTTAGAGATGATCGAGACAGAGCGATAAGCGCTGATCGGCAATAAAGCTTCCAGAACGCTCGGTGCGAGGCCGGCCCACACTCTCATTAGAGGTTTACAGTCCAGCAAGTCCGGACTCGGTGAATTTTAAACAGCACTGTCAGGAATTTAACTTGGCCATTGTGAAGTAAAGTGCATGCCAATACAAATAAAGATACTGAGCGGCCCAGCTCGTAAAATCTGGGTGCAAAGAAAGTCAGGAATCGACCAACTGCTTCGACTTGGAACGCTTCTCACAAAAGTTCAGAGTAAGTTGATCTCTCTGTCTCTATCTGTCTGTCTGTCTGTCTCTCTCTCTCCCCAACAACGCACGCACACCTCCCCCCTCCCCCCTCCCCTCCCCCCACCTATCCCCCCCCCCACACACACACACACACACACACACACACACACACACACACACACACACACACACACAGAGGACCATTTTTCTTGTTTCCGTGCATGAAAACGTTTAAACCAGACGCGAAACCCTGTTCACATGAATGATGCCGCCGACGATCTCCAAACGTGCACTAGCACATCAGTAAATAACACTGATGATAGCAGGTTGCAGCGACACCGCTGATCCAGTCTTTGGACAAACTTTACCCCCTTCATCATCTCCCTAAAAAAACAACCCCCAACTTCCCAACCCCCACCCTCCATCTCCCTCACAGCGGCCCCAGTGACTGGATGTGCATGGCAACAGAAGCCGCTAAGCTCTGATGTGTGATCCATGTAATGCCCCGAAGGGGGAGACAACATCAAAGCACGTCATAATGGACCAGCAATCATCAGCAGCTGCCTTAGTTGGTGATGACACGGCTGTACAGTGGCGTGGGCAGATGTGTTACGTTGTTGTGTTGTGTTGTGTTGTGTGTGTGTGTGTGTGTGTGTGTGAGTGTGAGTGTGTGTGTGTGTGATGATTATTGGAGTAGGGGCTGAAACTAACTCCATACTGTATATTTTTATCCACCCCTTTTCATTTGTTGTTGTTGTTGTTGTTGTTGTTGACTTCCCTTTTCCCCCCCTTTTTTTTTCTTCTCTTTTCTCCTCTTCGTCTCTCGGAATCCCTATCCCCACCCCCAACATCCTCTGCCATACATACTGCTGTCAGCCACCCCCTCACTTTCAATTGATCAAGTACTCTCTCCACAACCCCTTGCTACCCATCGTCACCCCAAACACCCACCATTCTCAACACACCCTTCCAGCCACAGCCACTCACCACGTTCAGCTCTCATCATCCCCTCTCACCATCACCCAGCCCCCTCACCGTCCGCCATCAACCGCCCAATCACTTACCACCACCACCACCACCACCAACAGCGGCCCTACCACTTACCACTCCGTCCCCTCATCATCCACTTCACGATGCACCACCCCGGACACACACTGCCCCCCCCCCCCCCCCCCCCCCACCCCCCCCCAACCCGAGCATCCTAGTTTAGAAACCGACCCCCAGGCCCGCCACAATACTGGGCAGGATGTTGTGTGACAAAACACGGGTTATTGGCGACCGAGGGAGGTCCGTACAGTTCATAACCCAGCCATATCAGGCCCTGACAGCGGAACAATAGAACCAGAACTACGTGCGCAAAAAATGTTAGAATCCCAAACCACATAAATCCTGATGGTAAGACGGGGTGTGAGAGAGTTGAATGTGGTGAGAGTGGATGGTGTTAGAATGTTGTCTGTCTTGCCTGAAGAAAACCTACGGGGTCGAAGCGCGTCGTATTTTGCCTTGTAATTTATTTGTCCATATCAACTGGCGGATTTACTTCAAAACACTTTTGAAAAAAACCACGTGAATCCCGAAAACTATCACCACCACCACACACAGAATCCCAAACCATAAAAATCCTGAAAACTAACCACCACCACCCTTACCCCGCTCTTCTCTCCCCCATTAATACAGCAGTTCATCCAGGAATGTACAGTTTAAAAATCCGTAACCAAATTAATTTCGAAAAATATCGAACCCCGTCCCACTCCCGCACTGTGTAACCACCCCTTTTTCTCCTCTTGAAAAATAAAAAAAAAAACAATGTAATGAACTACCATCTATTCACGATCCGAGCGGTTATTGACCGACTAAAGCTGTCACAGTTTCCGAGCATTCTCCTCAACGAAAACCTGCAGGCAGCAGGCCCTTCACATGCCGAGACCGCGTGATCAATCATGCATGGAAGATATATCATGATTTTGACATTAACAGGTCGAATGCTGTAACATCGTATTCCTGGATCTTCTCTTTTTCCCGCTCTTTATGGCATGCTCGTCATTACTCTCTCTCTCTCTCTCTCTCTCTCTCTCTCTCTCTCTCTCTCTCACACACACACACACACACACACACACACACACACACACACACACACAGAGCTAATATACCATTTTCATGATAACTGCTGACGTTAGCATGAGCTCAGACATCGAAAATAAACCGCCATGTACCCTTCCCATAACTGCTGATGTGAAGGATGATGCTAAATGCTAAAGTTTCGATTCATACCACCGTCATGATGTATCAAAGTGTTTGTTGTTTTTGTACTTGAACTTATTTCTTTGATCCTCCAAGCTTTTTAACAGATCTGATTTCAACGATGTCAAAGAATGTCTTCAAAACAGAGAACCATTGAGTTATCAACATCTGATGCTAACAGACGGAAATATCAGCTTCCGGTGACGTCAGATGACCAATTAAACAAACACCGCACTAAAATCTGACAAAAGCAGCTGAAATATCTTCAGGACAAAATCAGCTTTTAAGATATGACAAAATCAGCTAAATATATCTGACAACATCAACACACAAAAAGAAGTCTGGCAAAAAATCACCAGACAAAAATCATACGAAGATCCACACAGCAAATATAACATGCTGTTCCACAACCTGCTCTGACGTCACCACCCACTGTGATATGCACAAGCGGATAGCCAACAAATCTTAATTTAACACACGAAATTAATCTATCTCACTCATTGATTCAGAGTATGATCAGTCAAAGTATGATCTGCTGACCAAAATACCATGACAATCACGCTTTGTCTAACAGTTCGGCAAAACATTTCTAGTGTTGGGTGACTGCGTGCGGTCCTACCACCAGCGTGGACCAGGAAGGGGAGTTACTCTTCTTGCCAATGGATCATCTACATTATGGATTAGAATGCCGTTCACATTGATCTGTCTGTTAAAATAAGCACCATTACCTACAGTCAAGTGACAAAATCTAGAGGTGGGTGCACAGAAGTTCGGTTTGAAATGGAAAAGAAATTCAACAAACGAAAAACAGCCGCATACCCTGTGGGTTGTGACGTCAGAGGAGTTTTGCTGAATAAGTAATCGCGTATACATGCAAATGCTGGTACCTTCATAAACAGAGCTCAAAATCTGATGACATCATACAGGACTAAGCTTCGCAGGATTTGATGACATCAGATGATTAACATCCCCTGGAGAAAACGGTAAGTCAATCACTGAATAATGTAACCGAACTCAGCGCTGAAAGTGGGCTGTACATTATTATACATCCAGCTCTGCTATCACAGTTTTATATTGCTGATCATTCAGATGTACATGAGTGCCAGTGCCCCAAGGCAACACAGGCTCTCTGTTTGACAGAGTGTGACACATCGGTTTGGTATTGTAAGGCTTTCTAGCCTCCGGTAAGAGCAACATACGCACTGCGTGCAGCTGCCACATCGATACATGTAGCTGATGTAAGAGTAGCCAGCCCTATGAGAGAGAGAGAGAGAGAGAGAGAGAGAGAGAGCACTTGATACATACAATATACATGAACTCATATTAAGTCTATGGTCAACCCAGAGGTACGTCTCGAATTCCGAAAATTACACTTATCATTAATTTTTTTTTTTTTGTACTTGTTTGTATACAAAGAAGTAGGGAAAAAGATTATACATAGAAGAGGTTAAAACATGTTATTATCAACAACAAATTCGATCTTTTGGAGCAAAACAAACACGGGCATTTTCAAAATAAACGAATTCAACATGCACGAAATGTTCAGAAACAAAATGAGAAAACGCAGGGGGCGAGGGAGGAAAGAGCCGGGGGTAAGGAGTAGGAGCGTACGGAGACCTGAAACCGACTAAATGAATGGAAACTGACACGCTTTCTGTACCAGTGTCAGGCTGTCATTTCACACACACACACACACACACACACAGTGGTGCCGCACACGCGAGAGATGAACTCTTCACTGAGGCTCCAGATGTGACCACATCTGTTCCAGATTCGAGCGTTTGAAATTGAACAGGCCCCTCCCCCCCCCCCCCCCCCCCCCCCCCCCCCCCCCCCCCCCCCCCCGTCTGAGGGAGAATCATCGAACTGGAATTTACATAATGATGTTCGACAACCGATGTGGGTGTGTGTGTGTGTGGGTGTGTGCGGATCCAAAACTGTGACCCGAAAAAAAGAGCATACTGGCTCAATTTTCTTACACTCCTGATTATTTCCTCCCCTCCTTGTTATTGTTTTTGTTAGTGATGTCAGTTTCCTTGTTTTTCCGTTTCTATCTAGCGCGATTTGGGGTTTTGGGTGATTTCTTTTTTTCTTTTTTCTTTTTTTTTTTTTCTTTGGTCCGCGAGTCCGCGAGTTCTGGGCTTTTTCTTTTAATTCCCACTACACTGGACTGACGTCTCTCTGTCACTGAAAGAGAAATGAGAACAAAAACTACCCTGACGCCATTACTGGGTCTTGTCCTTCCTTATCGCACAAGCATCCAAACATAGTCATCATCAGAAACAATGTATAGGGGAGTATTTTTCGTGCACGTCTCAATTGCATACTTCTGCATACTTCTGATGATCGTGCTCGTTTCAATGTAATACTCACATTCATCGTGATTTTTTTTTTTTTTTCCCCTACTCATCAACGCTTTGTGTTAAAGACGCCAGTCAAGCTGTTACAAAGACGCTCCCCACCCCCCCCAGTCATCCCCCCCCCACCCCCCCCCATCCCCCAGTCCCTTCTCCGTTCGCCCCCTACCCCACCGCTGCAGACAAAGCAATCTTGTGCTGGAAGGACAAGAAGCCTCACATTCCCAACTGAACAGCAGCAGCACATCACACCGACTCACCTTCATCGTGGGTTGAGCCTGCTCCTCCATGGTAGTAGCCTAGTAGAGCTGTCTCTCCCTGTGGATGCTGACTAGACGAATCACCCACCCACCTCTCTCTCTCTCT
>JADBJO010000027.1:467500-475000 GCA_016801955.1 Conus betulinus | reverse complement strand
CATCCCATTAAGGAACATAACAAACCAGCAATATGTACAGATATTCTGCACTCTTTAGCATGGAGAATCAGCTAACCTTCATTACATCCCACGCCCATGAACCCAGACAAAACGATCGAGGAACGTGCCAGACGGAGAATCTGAGTCAGCAATATGGTACACATACATCTTACACCTTTTATTATGGCGAATGAGCCGCAACCACGCTCACAAGTTGGAAAAGATCGATCATTTTATTATCACACAACCACACCCACACTCACCCCCTACAAAGGGAAGTACGAATTTCCTTACAAGTTTAAACACCATCCATGATATTTTGCAACATGTAAGAAAGAGATGAAGAGAAAGCATCATCCACATAACGTGAGAAAGCAGGACCAGACCGAAATGCCCTAACTCCCAATGCCCCCCTTTCCTCTCTGAGTCCCACCTTTCTTCCAAATCAGCTTCTTCCCTATCACAGTTGCACTGATTGTTGTGGTTTAGATGATCGCTCTGAAATGAGACCAAAAGAAAAGCTTACCGGCTTTAGAAGCTGAACAACCAACTCTAGTCACAAACTGGCACTCACAGCAAGGGATGGATACCCTAACGATAACGATGAGGATGTCTGCTGCTGAACCCAAGGCAAAAGACACCCCGCGCCCATAAACCCAGACGAAACGATCGAGGAACGTGCCAGACAAAGAATCTGAGTCAGCAATATGCATATATACATCTTACACCTTGAGTTATGGCGAAGGAACCGCGACCACGCTCACAAGTTCAATTTATTATCACACAACCCACACCAACACTCACCCCAACAAAGCTTTGGTCGTTGTGGTTTTGGTGATCGCCCTGAAATAAGATCAAAAGAAAAGCTGACCGTCTTTAGAGGCTGAACAACCAAGTCAGTCACAAACTGGCACACACAGCAACTGGTGATTGATCGATTGATCTAATCAAAACGACGATGAGGGCGTCTGCTGTGTTGAACCAAAGTCAAAAGAGCACCCACTCTTTTTTTCCCCTAGGGGACCGACCGGGGCGTACAATTTACAACACGCTTGGTTGCGTTCGATTCGTTCCGTTGTTGAATGGCAATGGCTGTGCAGACCACCCATGCAGGGAAAAAGCTACCTGCAGTTTATGATATGACAAAGACAGTCAGACAGATAAACAGAGGCACAGGCAGAGGCAACGGAGAGAGAGAGAGAGAGAGAGAGAGAGAGAGAGAGAGAGAGAGGGAGAGAGAGAGAGAGAGAGAGATGCAAAGAAACGGAGCGGGAGACGAGGAAGAACAAGAGGAAACATGGTATAACTTGTATGGTGTGTGTGTGTGTGTGTGTGTGTGTGTGTGTGTGTGTGTGTGTTTCAGATAAAAAAGGAAGCTCATTACCGTTGCAAACACAACACTGACATTCTATATACAGGATCTGGGTGGAGTTCACGTCAGAGAAAGGGAGATAGTAAGGCTTGGGGACTGCAGAAGAGGCGAGGGGACGAGGGGAAGTATGGGAAAAGGTAAGGGGGAGGGAAGTCAGTGTAGAGGGTGGAGGATGACAAAAACATTCACTCGCACAGCGGCGGCAACAGCATTATCACTTGCTTTCTCTACAACACTCTTACCAAACAGTACTGTTATATCTGTCTTCACTTGGTAACGATCCACGTGAGACGTTGGGTTTATCGCCGAGTTGTTTGTCAGGCCACGGGGCATTCGGACGTTCAAGGACAATTTCCATGTTGTACAAGCTGAGACAATAAGTGTGTATCTTTGCGAACAACATTTTCTGTTTTATCAGATATGGATGAGCTAAACTTTCGACAGGATATACACTCTAGTTATCAACTGTTGAGGCTAGGCCAGGCGACTCCCGTACACCCACTGACAACAGGGAAGTTTTAATGACATTGGCGCCCCCAATACAACATCCATTGTTCGCAGCATTTTCATCTCTTTTGTGTGTGTGTGTGTGTGTGTGTGTGTGTGTGTGTGTGTGTGTGTGTGTGTGTGTGTGTGTGTGTGTGTGTGTGTGTGTGTTTTGTATCTTAATCAGCGTGCTGCAGAGTGATCAGTTAAAAAAAAAAAAAGAAAAAAAAAAACAGTACTGCGTATTGTCAACTGTGTTTGCCCAACGACTCAGTTATCAGCATGAAAAACGAAAGCATCAACGGAAAATCCCAATTCATTGCGAGGATGGAATCAAATACGGGGTGAATTATTGAAAGGGACAGGAGAATCAAATCTCGAACGGTAATTATTTGCGCGGTGGGGGAGAAGCGTGGAGGAGAGTTTGGTTTGGATGAGAGCAAAGTATTACTGGCCCTGCAGGAAGCACACTTCGGCGACTCTTTTTTCTGAAGAGTTTAATGTTTCCGCTATAACATCGCCCAGTTGTTCTTTATACTGAGCTATTCTTAACGAATCACCGCAAAGTTATTTTCATCATGACGGAAAAAGGTATTTACTCACCCTGGTCGTCTCTCACCATTTATTTTGTTGAGTTTTAAAGATGTAGCAAAACGAAAAGTCAGAATGAAGATAAAACACTATACGACGCCTTCATGTTTCCGACAATACTTTCCGGTAGGCAACTTGGAACTTGGAGGTTACCTATTTTTTTTCCACCCCTTTTTTTCCTTTAGGTAGTCGGAGACGGGCTGGACAAGAGGGATAAGGGGGAGGGGGGGGGGGGGATAAGTTTCCGTGTGTGCCTTTTATCTACATTATAATGTGCTAGGTGAATGGGTGCACAGAACAAACTTGGAGATATGTGCCATTTTTTCAAACAACTGACATTATCCTTTTTTTTTTTAATTTTCAAAACCACCTCCCGACACGAAAGTGAATTGAGATCTTGTCAGGTACCAATCAAAAAGTGGTTTACAGAATTTGGCGAATCACGTAGCCTGCTACATATACTAATGTGTGTGTATTTTTTCTCCAGTACATGCTTACTCTGCTTCCCATCCCTACCTTTGATTCCCCTTCCGAGTGATGTGGCAGGACGGAGTCCCACTAAACTACGTGCTTTCAGCCAACTATTGGCAGCTCGTTCCTTAGCACACAAGATCTTACAACACCGATAAGACTGGCTCTCTCAACACCGATAAGACTCTCTCTCTCTCTCTCTCTCTCTCTCTCTCTCTCTCTCTCTCTCTCTCTCTCTCTCTCTCTCACACACACACACACACACACACACACACACACACACGCTCTCAGCGACTCACGTAAAACGTCAGCTATGGCATCTTGATACAACAAACACACAAAGGTTTTATAACCAACCGACCCGTTTCTGAGTCATCTACAGTACGTGCCTGCATGTACAGTTAGTTATCAAGACATCAGTAGAGACCGACCAGACAGACGGAGTCAGACGAAGGTCAGACAGAGATCAACAGGAAGCCAGGGTTCACTGGTGCAGATGCTCGAGTAGACAAGTACACTATGAATAATGCACACGTGCAAATCACCCCTTCACCCCACTCAAGATGGAGGAGTGTGTGTGTGTGTATATGTGTGTGTGTGTGTTGTGTGTGTGTGTGTGTGTGTGTGTGTGTGTGTGTGTGTGTGTGTGTGTGTGTGTGTGTGTGTGTGTGTGTGGATGTGTGTGTGTGTGTGTGTGTGTGTGTGTGTGTGTGTGTGTGTGTGTGTGTGTGTGTGAATGAAGATTCTCCCTACCGACCATTTCTTATTTGTCAGAGTTGCAATTAAACGGAGTTATTTGATATCGCTTTACAGTGACTGAGACATCAAAAATTGGATCTATAATTCTCTGAACTTTCATGGGCTTCTGAGGTGAACATAAAACACAAACGGTTTTGATTGAAATTACTACAAAACGAGGAAACATTGTAATTAAATTGCATTAATAAATTTGACTCTACAACGACTGAAAAAAAAATGTAGTTAAATTGAGTTAATAGCTTTGACTCTAAAGTGTCCGAGTTAGAGATTGTAATTAGTGTGAGTAAATAGATCTGACCATACAGTGACGGAGTTTAAAAAAAAATCGTAGCTAAACTGAGATAATATATTTTACTTTACAGTGACTGGGTTGAAAAAATTATAGATAAATTAAGAAAATAGATCATTATACTACATTGACTGACATATCAAACAAAAAATAACTGAAATTCTCTTAACTTTCATGACATCTGAGCTGAACATAAAACACTAGGAGTTTTGATTGAATTCACTATACAACGAAGAGTATGTATTTTGTTGATTAGAGGATTCTGAATTTTTTTCTGTTGCTAATGTCTCGATGACATTGTTACAGCGTTCCGCTTCTTCCTTCCATCTCCCCCATACCTTCACCCCTATCCACTAGTCTAGGTTCCTACTGTTCTTCAATGAAATAGGTTTTGGTGAACATCTTAGTGTTCATCTGTGTTCGAATGAAAGGGAGACTAAGTCGAGAGAAGTTGCAAACTTCCAAGTGTGCGAGCGCGCATGTGTGTGTGAGTGTGTGTGTGTGTATGTGTGCGCGCGTGTGTGTGTGTGTGTGTGTGTGTGTGTGTGTGTGTGTGTGTGTGTGAGAGAGAGAGAGAGAGAGAGAGAGAGAGAGAGAGAGAGAGAGAGAGAGAGAGACACATCCGTTTTCTTCTTCGAGAGGGGAAATGACAATAAGAAAATCAACAAATGTCTTGAAGAAGAACAAAATTAGTAGTAGTAGTAGGAGGAGGAGGAGCAGCAGCAGTAGTAGTAGTACACCAGCAGCAGCAGTTGCAGCCGTAGATGTAGTAGCAGCAGCAGCAACAGCAGTAATGATGATAGTGGTGGTGGTAGAAGTAGTAGCAGCAATAGTAGCATAGTCGTCGTTAAAGTTGTTGATGATGTTGTTGTTGTGGTAGAAGTAGCAACAGTAGTGGTAGTTGTTTGTTGCTGTACCAGTAGCAGCAGCAACAGTAGAAGTAGTAGTAGCGGTCGCAGGCAGCAGCAGCAGCAGTAGTAGCAGTATTAGCGGTAGTTAGCACACCACATCAGCAGCAGCAGCGCAACAGAAGCAGCGACAGCGGCAGCAACATCAGAAATAGTAATAGGAGTTGCGGCGGCAGCAACATCAACAGCAGGAGTAATAGTAGGAAGCGAAGGAGGAGGACGAGGAGGAGAAGGAGGAGCAGTAGCAGGAATCATTGGAACAGTAGAAGAACAAAATTAACGATGTTGCCGATGGAAAAGATACACACACAACACAATACCAGCAAAGAACAACGAAGGATTAAAAACCAGCCAATCAAAACATACAGTCCAAGTTTACAAAAATAGTGACAAAAGTATGTCAAGATAAGAAGAAATAAAGAAAGGGGAAAAAAGCTACTAAAATCGAAAAAAAATGACTCAGGAGAGTAGTAGCAAGATGAACACAACAGTAATGATACCATAACAGTATTCATTTCTTAATCGTAAGATAAGGTGGTCGTGGCAGTGATAACATTAAAACTTGTAGCTCTAACAGCAGCAACAGCAGCAGTGGCAGAAGTGTTATCAGCAGCTGCTGCGGCAATTGTACCAGTGGCAGTAGTAGTTATAAAATCAGCAATGGCGATAGTACACAGTATCAGCAGCAGCAGCAGCGGCGGCGGCGGCGGGCGGTAGCGGCAGCTGTAAGAGCTAGTGACAGTGCACATCAGTACTGCAGTTGTATCCGTAGTTCTAACGTCCAGAACTAGTGAGAGAGACAGACAAACAGACAGACAGAGAGAGGGGGAGGAGAGAGAGAGAGAGAGAGAGAGAGAGGAGAGAGAGAGAGAGAGAGAGAGAGAGAGAGAGAGACAGACAGACAGACAGACAGACAGACACAGAGAGAGAGACAGAGAGAGAGTGGGAGAGAGAGAGAGAGAGAGAGAGAGGGACAGACAGACTGAGACAGAGACAGACACAGACAGAGAGACAGAGAGAGAGACAGAGACAGAGAGAGAGAGAAGCTTTAGAGCAAGTGTAAGAATCCGTACAAGAGTAAGTATAAGAGCACGGGTCCGGGTTCTTCATACTCTGTCAAACAGACAGCATTTCCACCAAGCGGTCGACTGACCTTTTACTCGCTCGGCGAAAACACGTCACCAAGCTTTAACTAAACTTATATGACGACGAGAGGGGGGCGGAGAATGGTGGCGGGGAGGGGGGGGGGGGGGGGTGGCAGTGGAAGAGAGTGGAAGGGGAGGGGGGGAGAGAGAGATGGAAGTAGGGAGGGAGGCGTTAGCGGTGGTGAGCGAGTAGTCGAGATGGTGACCTTGATGCCCTCGCTTCTCTTCAGCCGGGGTTCAAACGATTTCCGGTGACATCCGCCCATCTAAGTGGCTGAGTTAGTGTCATCAGCGGTGAGCCGTGCGGCCAGGACTGGCCTCGTCACAGTCTGTACACCAGACCCATAGTCTGTTTAGTCGTGTACTAGTCATGCGAGACTGGGAAGTTCACAACGATTCTCTGAGTGGGCCAATTGAGTTGGCGACTTGGAATGGTCGAGGTTTTTACTTTTTTTTTTTTCCTCAATGTGGTCTGTGAGAGCAAGTTTATCGTAGAAAGGGATGAGGGTGTGATGGGGAGAGAGAGAGAGAGAGAGAGAGAGAGAGAGAGAGAGAGAGAGAGAGAGAACAGCGAAGTAATCGGTCAGCCCAGATGGCACAGACTGGATTTAGACAGCTCTCGTTTACAGTCCGTAGCGTTTTTCAAAAAGAATAGCGACTGTAACATTGCTTTTCTTTTTCTCAAATGCCCAGAAGGTTGTCTTATTTTCACCAAAAAAGACCATAGCGAGGTGATATTATTTACAAGAAGTAAGATGTATTGTTAACTTTTTTTTTTTTGAGGGATGCATAAGCAGAGGGGCGGGGTGATTCTGGAGTGATAGGGCTCCCTAATCAAATATCATTAGGTACCAGGACTCCCTTTGAAAGGAAGCTTCAAAAATACATCCGAATTACTATAAGAGCGTACCAACAAGTGTATATTTATGGAACAGCATTTATGGAACATTTCCAACATTCCACTTGTTGTTTTCCAATTGAAAAGCATAACGTTTTTCATCTGATCTAAGATTTTACGGAAGAAAGATTCTGGCAAAATTCTGGTATTTGGAAAAAAAATCTGTTCTAATGGGCTGTTTGTGCATTTAAAAAAAATCTATTTTAAGAGTTGACTTCAACGGGATGACAGCCCTGATATGGCCTTTTACGGTCAGCTGGGCTATAGGCAACATGAACTGAAAGTTTTCCGGTTGAATTTCACTGTAGTCTTTGACACAATAAAGCAAATCCAGAAAGGAACTGCGATTGAAAGCGACTGAGAGTTCAGCTACAGGTCCCTAAACTTCCAGATTCTTGTCAAGCCGTTAGCGATTGTGGATTAGTTACGTCAACACCCGCACATATGTTAAAGTAGACAGGAATACCGATCCCAGGTGGGTGGTGGAGGAGGCCTGCTTTACACTACACTACACTACACCACCATCGACAACACATGTATTTTGAAATGGATAGTGAAGACTGCAATGTTCATGTTGGGTT
>JADBJO010000027.1:457500-460000 GCA_016801955.1 Conus betulinus | reverse complement strand
AGACTGAGAGACGTCAGTGCTAAGGAGTGGTGACGGAAATCATTGCATCCTATAATTAATGCAGCCTCGAAGTGGGGGGCATGTCAATTAACCCCCTGCTGGCCCTCTTCCCTCCCCCTCCTCTCTGCTACTTAATCCCCTTACAGCTCCCCCCCCCCCCCCCCCCGCCCCACCCAATCTCCTCCAACATGGCAAATTCATGTCAGACCATGATCGGTACCAATCGCCAGGCGGCAAACTGATACGATCGATATTCCCCACCTCCACCCCCACCTGCCTGCCTGTGTGTCTGTGTGTCTGTGCGTCTCTCTGTCTGTCTCTCTGTCTTGTGTCTCTGTCCCTGTCTCTCTATCTCTCTCTCTTTCTCTCCCCCCCTTCTCCCTCCCTCCTCCCTCCCTCTCTCTCTCTCTCTCTCTCTCTCTCCTCTCTCTCTCTCTCTCTCTCTCTCTCTCTCTCTCTCTGTCATAGTTTATAGGCATTCATTATTTGCATTGTTTTCCGAGCTGTATTTATCAATTAAGATGGACAGGCATGTAGATATATTGATTACATCACCACAAAGTTGAAACTTGGAAACTCCGATGTCCTTGTTTATTATTACTGCCATGTGATAGGAACTTGATTGTTTTGGTCGTGTCTGTGCCCCACGTAAAAACCCAGAAGAAGAAAATGAAGCTCACTTTGTGTTTTGTTAAGCCCGGTTAGGTAATTCCGGGAAGTGAACAATTCCGCAAAATGTTCTTGGCACCCCCTTTGTCGACTCATGTCGCTTTTGTCATCCATATGCGAAATTCTTGATAAACAGCTGTGCTGGTTTTGTACTCAAAGTTGTTTTCAGCTCATCCGTAGAATAGTATCCAACTATGAAACTGATTGCTGTGTGTAGTGTAATGTGTCGGTGATCATTGATCTATGATTAACTAATCTTTCTTAGCCCTTGAAATGTTCGTTGTTTTTTTTTACGAAAACCCTTTCATGATGGACCATCTGTATCCCCCCTCCTCTATCCCCCCCCCCCTCCCCCACACACAACACACCACACACACACGTGTACACACACACACACACACACACACACACACACACACACACACACACACACACACAGAGTTTTTAGACGATTTCAAGTTTCACACACACACACACACACACACACACACACACACACACACACACACACACACTAACGCACACTAACCGCGTACCCACACGCACTAAAACACACACTAACACACGCACATACACACAGGCACACACACACACACACACTAATCACGCATCCACACGCACACACACACACACACACACACACACACACACACACACACACACACAAGCGCGCGCGCGCGCACACGCCACACTCAGAGCATGATCGATCTAGGAGGACTGCCCGTTCTCCCTTTCCCCCCGGGGGAGAGATACTCTGGCTGTTTTCAGTTCATTGTCCAGAGTCCTTCGCCCTGTTGTTATTGGCCGTCCTCTTTCTGTCATCTTCCCTGGGCAGCCCAGTGCTTATAGTGCAGTAATGTCTGGACCTTGGCACGGGTGTGTCCCATCCGTTTCCATTTTCGGGTTCTGATGGCCTCCCTTTACTACTCTCTGGCTGATTCTGCGCTGAAGTTCTTTACTCTGTGTGTGTGTGTGTGTGTGTGGTGTGTGTGTGTGCGTGCGTGCGTGCGTGCGTGCGTGTGTGTGCGTGCGTACGTGCGTGTATGTGTGTGTGTGTGTGTGTGTGTGTGTGTGTGTGTGTGTGTGTGGTCTGGTCTGTCCATTGGATACAGGGGTATCTGTGGGCAAGTATTGGTGTTGTTGACGGAGACCTGCAGCTTGCGTTTCCAGCCTTTTGATGAGTCGCCAGGTCTCTGAACTATATACCAAAGTACATGTGCGTGCGTGCGTGCGTGCGTGTGCATGTGTGTGTGTGTGTGTTGTGTGTATGTGTGAGAGAGAGAGAGAGAGAGAGAGAGAGAGAGAGAGAGAGAGAGAGAGCGATAGACCGAGAGAAAAAGACAGACACAGAGATAGAGAGAAAGATTGTGGATGTATATATAAATTAAAAATACTGCTAAAAAAACGCCTAATAAAAATCTTAAGGTGCTCAAACCCCTTGGGGAGCAACATCTCTTTAGTATTTAGGGTTGCTAAGTATGGTTTGCATAGTATTAACCATTTTTCTGTGTGACATATAGGTGCATCTTTTTGAAATGTTGTTGTATGGTGATGCCCTTTTTATGATTTTTTTCCAGGATATGTTATAGTTTATTTTTTTTTCTCTTTAAGTCTCCAAATATATTTGCTCAGTTCTGTTTGGTTTTTTGTATTTTTTTTTTGTGAATGACTGTTTTTATGGTTTGCGTATCTGGTTTTTTGAAGTGATTTTCAGTGATCCCTATGTATGTTTCTTTTTCATTTTCTTTTCTGATGTCACAGTGGCTTGGTATACAATGTTGTTATAGAGGCATTTGTTGCTTAAGGGACACTGTTCTTTTTTAGCACAATT
>JADBJO010000027.1:450000-452500 GCA_016801955.1 Conus betulinus | reverse complement strand
TCTCTCTCTCTCTCTCTCTCTCTCTCTCTCTCTCTCTCTAGCGACTTACAAAGTATGAATACAGTGGCATAAGTTGTACAATTCTGTTACCCTCTCTCTAGCGATGCACATTAGATTATAAAGCGGTGTCATTTGTCACTTTTTTCTGTTTCCCTAGCGACGGACTGGGAACAAAATCTCTCTCTCTCCTCTCTCTCTCTCTCTCTCTCTCTCTCTCTCTCTCTCTCTCGCAGGCTGAACGGTTCGCATGTGGAAAATGTTTTTTTTTTTTTAATTTTTTAGTGGCAGTTGTTCTGGGGGATCCTTATCAAGAGTTTCTCGTACTCCCCCCCCCCCCCCCAACGCACACCAAACACACAAGGAAAAAAAAAAAAAAAAAAAAAAAAAAACTGTTCACGCCCACAGCTGCGCACACACACACACACACACACACACACTGTGTTCGAGTCTTTACGGGCCTTTTTACACTCATCATCTTTTCCGTTGGTGACTTTATTTATACTGTACTATGAGTATGAGGGATCTTCCTTTAGACTGTACTATGAGTAAAAGGGCTTTACCTAGGGTACACACTGATCGGGTCTTAACAGGGTCTTTTTTCTCACCAAAAGTAAGGCGTAATAACACTTAATATCCTCAAAAAGCCGATGCGGAATAAGAAGGAACAGGGAGATGGGGAGGAGGGCCAAAGGGGGGTGGGGTAGAGGGGGGGGGGGGGGGGGAAGCGATGCGGGAGAAGGGAAGGGGAGAGAATGTGTGGGTAGGGGTAGGTGGGGGGGTGGGAATAAGGACTGGGGGGTAAAAAGTAGAATGAGGGGTGATGGAGAAGGGTGGTCTTTGAATCAGTAGCATGAATAAACAAAAAGTAACAATTGTATGGTAGCAATTTCTTTACTACCAAAAGGATTTCACGTGTACACTATGTAAGCGTATGAGTGTGCATCTATGGGTGCGTATGTGTGCGTGCGCCTGCACGTGTGTGTGTGTGTGTGTGTGTGTGTTGTGTGTGGTGTGGTGTGTGTGTGTGTGTGTGTGTGTGTGTGTGTGTGTGTGTGTGTGTGGTGTGTGTGTGTGTGTTGTGTGTGTGTGTGTGTGGTGTTGTGTGAGTGAGAGAGAGAGAGAGAGAGAGAGAGAGAGAGAGAGAGAGAGAGTTTCTTCCCCTCTCCCCTCCCCTCCTTTCGTGTTTTTTTTCCTTCCCTTTTCTTGTCAATCATTTGTAATTCAGAATACTGAACAAAGAAACTGGTATGCATAGAAGCTAGGTTGTTTCAAATCCATTCTGCAACTCCGTTCATTATTTCTTCCTTTGTACCCTGTCTCAATTCCTATTTTCTTTTTTTGTAATATCACAATGGTTAAAAACTGTGAATTATCGTTAGTACTACTTTTTGTTTTTAATTCAACTTTGAAACAACGCATGGGAAGAAATAGAAAGTAGCAATACCCCCCCCCCCCCTCCCGTACTGTTTGAAATGGCTTTTTCTTGAGTCTGAAACGTGAGCACTCTGTAGGCATGGATCTCGCTTTGTGTTAGCATTTGAGATTTCGTATTTGAAAATAATGATGTTTTTTTGTAAAAAAAAAAAAAAAAAAAAAAAAAAAAGAAGGACGCGCTATATAGGTTTCAACTATGCTTGTTTACTTGCCTTAGACTACAGACCATGCTATAGTCAGTCGCACATGTGTGTGTGTGTGTGTGTGTGTGTGTGTGTGTGTGTGTGTGTGTGTGTGTGTGGTGTGTGTGTGTGTGTGTTTCCTAAGATATATGCTGTACAGCTCATAAACTGTTTAAGTTTCCCTCCGTCGCATCAACTATCCGAGTGCTGGATGCCGTTATCTGTGTTTTTCTAACACAATGCCCGTCTGTACAGAACAAAAGGTCGCACGACTGTTTGCCAGGGTGTCCATCGATTGACATAACAGCCACTATCATATTAGTTGCATCCAGGTTCTAAGAATAGGTGTAAGCAAAAAGAACAGAAACAGTCACGTCACGATTTCTAAATACAGACAAACAAACAAACAAAACTTCACTGCGTTAATCCATAACTTCTTCGTACTGGCTCAGTCTGGTGTCGGTCCCTCCTCCTCCACCTCCATTTCTCTCTCTCTCTCTCTCTCTCTCTCTCTCTCTCTCTCTCTCTCTCTCTCTCTCTCTCTCTCTCTCTCTCTCTCTCTCTTCCATCCCGCTTTTTTTGGTCTTGCTTCTTCATACATATAACCAACAAAATGGTCAGGCCATCCACATTAAAAAAAAAAAACAATCTAAAACATGCATAGTCACACGCTTGGTGATTGATCCTACAGGCAGACCTTCATGAAAAATGACGTGGAAATAGACTACAGATCTGTTTTTCTTTTGTCTGATTATCCGTGCGTGTCTCATCATATTTACTCCCACGGTGCTCATTCCGGGTACTCCCATACACAGCCGCATATGGGTCGCAGCTCCATCAATGGCAGCCTCACAGAGAGGTACCCTCATCAGATCGCCGTAAGG
>JADBJO010000027.1:432500-440000 GCA_016801955.1 Conus betulinus | reverse complement strand
AATTACTATTTTGTGGAGACATGAACGCAAGAACTTCCAATGTTTCTCTCCCAGAATTTGTATGCGAAAGTGATCTATACATGAATTATGTCAAGGAGGTTAACAGTAAACATAAAAGATTTCTCAAGACAAAGTATTAAATTTGTATGGGAAGAAATTACTTAGCATGTGCACAGTATTGGGACTGACAATTCTAAATAGTGTATGTAATGGCGACCTTGAAGGCCGTTTCACGTACATCTCTGATGTAGGGAGCAGTGTAAATGACTACTTTTTAGCATCTGTTCAACTTTTCGAATTATTGCATAAAAGGGTTACGCTTAATGTGATGGAAAGATATGATTCTGATCACTTACCACTAGTGTTGTGTATTGGAATGCAGACTGATCAAATACATAACAATTTTGCTTCTAGTCTACAGAATAGTGGGTTCATTGTACAGTATTGCTGGAATTCAGAATATGGTCAACAGTTTACGTATCTCATGAATTCACCAGGGGTTCTAGAAATACTGAAAGCTGCTGAAAACCTTATTTGTAAAGACGTCAACCAAGCGTTGTCTTTATTTAAATACAACTGTCAAAGAACAAGCTGAAAGTATGAGGAAAACTAAACAAGTAAACAAGAATCTCGAACAGAGTTGGTTTGATCATGAATGCAGGGTAGCCAAAAGTGAACTACGTAAATTATTCAGATTTTTTTTGAAAACACTGGATAAAGATGATAGAACAGAGTTCTGTATAGCAAGAAGGGAGTACAAAAATTTAAATAAAAGAAAAGAGAAAGAATACAATGATTCTTTGCTGAATGATCTTATGTCTTCAGTTGAGAATCAGCAATTATTCTGGAATACTATACACAAGATCTCAAGAAAGAAAACACAGCCTGTAAATAGCATTTCAGTTCAAGACTGGTTCTTACATTTTAAAAATGTGTTAGTTAGAAAAGGATGAGCAAGAATCCACAATGATCAATGAGGAAATACATGTGAAGAAAAAAAACGTATGATAGACCAATTTCCAGAGAAGAAATATTACTAGCTATTAGAAAGCTGAAAAAATGGTAAAAGTGCTGGACCTGATGGTATTATTGGAGAGTTTTTCAAGAATTCTGGTGAGTTTGTAGTAAACTTTTTATGTAAAATTTTTAACTTTCTGTTTGACACTGGCATTTATCCCGAGGATTGGAAAGAGTCCATAATATTGCCCTTGTTTGAAAAGGGTGATGCAAATGATGTAAACAAATTATAGAGGTATATCTTATGCAATATAGCCAGTAAACTTTATAGTTCCGTTGTTAATAAGCGATTACATGAATGGACATCTCAGAATAATGTAACAGGAGAACACCAAGCAGGATTCAAGAAAGATTATTCCACGGTTGATCATATATTTAGCCTGTTAGCTGCAGTTCAAAAACAATTTGCAAATAATCAGAAGTTATATGTTGCTTTTGTGGATTTTGAAAAAGCTTTTGATTCAGTTTCACGGAAACTACTATGGCCCATTCTATTAAAAAATGGAATCAAGGGTAAACTGTATCGTTGTGTAAAGCGTATGTATTGTGAGGTGAAGGCTAAGATCAGATCCGGAGCAAATTTATCGGATTTTGTCATGTGTACCAGAGGAGTTAAGCAACGGGGACGTCTGTAGTCCAGTTTTGTTTTCTTTGTTCATAAATGAATTAGCTTTGGAAATTATTCAAAATGGAAAGCATGGTGTAACCTTTGACTTTTTGGAGTTATTTGTGTTGCTTTTTGCCGACGATATAGTTATTATGTCTACAACGGTCGTTGGACTTCAAAGACAGCTGAATAGCTTGTATTCTGCCGCAACTACATTAGAATTAAAAGTAAATATGAATAAGACCAATATCATTGTCTTCGTAAAGGTGGTTATTTGGCACGAATGAGAGAGATGGATTTATGACGGTCAGTATATTGCTGCAGTCAATGCATATAAGTATTTAGGATTCTATTTCACAACCAGATTAAGTTTCACTTTGGATGCCAGGATGTTGCAAAACAGAGCAAAGAGAGCAGTTACAGTTATACTTCACATTTTATATAAACTGAATTGTAGTGCTTTTACAGTTTTCTCAAAGCTGTTTGACTCTCAGGTGCAGCCAATCTTACAATATGGAGCAGAAATTTGAGCACTTGAGAAAAGCGTTGTTATTAAAAATGTGTGCATTTGTATGCTATGAAAAAATTTCTGAATGTAGTAGATAATCGAACACCGAATGATTTAGTATATGGTGATTTGGGAAGATATCCGATTTATGTTAATTCGTTTTTGAAATGCATTAAATACTGGCTGAAAATAACAAGAATGGACGAAATTAAAATACCTTTTAAAGCTTATAAGATATTGAGAAATTTGGACTGTAATGGCAAGAAGACATGGGCTACCAATGTTCGTCACTGTTTAAATTCATATGGCTTTGCTTATGTTTGGGATAACCAGGGCGTTGAAAATATTGTAGGGTTCTTGAAATGTTTTAAACAAAGAATTATTGACTGCAGATGGCAGGACTGGCATGATCATATTTATAGCAGTGACAGATTTGCGCGGTACAGACTCTTTAAAACAACTAATGTGATGGGAGCCATACATTAAAATGGATATGAACAGATATATCAAGAGTGCGCTATGTAAGTTTAGATTGGGTGTTTCTGATATAGCTTGTCACCGCTTCAGATACAGTGCTGTGAGTGATAATAAGAACTGACATGCCGTCTATGTAACCTGGCCAAGGAAGATGAAATCCATTTCCTGTTTTGCTGTCCTGCTTTTCATGACCTCAGGATAAAATTCATACAGCCAAAGTTTTATTCTGACCCTTGTATTTTCAGAGTTAATTTACTCCTGGCGTCAAGAAATGAAGACATTCTCTTTAACCTTGCTATGTACATTTATCAAGCACAAAAGAGGTTACGTACTGTATATTCCTAATAACATTGTATGATGCATACGTACTTGCTTTCTTGTGTCTTTTCCCTTCATTTCAGTAATTGATATCATGTATATGCGGGTACCACCCCTTCAGTATGGGCCATGGCCTTAATCTGAATAAATATTCGCATTCGCATTCTCTCTCTCTCTCTCTCTCTCTCTCTCTCTCTCTCTCTCTCTCTCTCTCTCTCTCTCTCTGTTCATCCCCACCCCTCTCTCTCTCTCTAGGTGAGCTTACACTTGTCACGTGGTGTTGAAAATACCAAATCATAGATGGTGTCCATGTTCGATAACCATGGATGGACTGGTACAGCCGCAACCAGCCGTGTCTCGAGAAGAGCTCTCATCCAAGAGACTTTGCACGGACGTAAGCAGCTGGTTCTGTTCATCAAACAGAGCTCCATGGTTCCCATTGCCGTCAGTTATTTGCTCTTTACACAGTAACGTCCTTTCCCCCATCTCTCGTTCTCCTCTGTCATTTTCATAGTCTGAGGGCTTATATGCCTAAACTTTATTCCTTCCTTATTCATGTATTTTCTTTTTCTTTTTCTTTCTTTCTTTCTTTCTTTCTTCTTTCTTTCTTCCTTCCTTCCTTCCTTCTTCCTTTCTTTCTTTCTTTCTTTCATTCATTCTTGCTGTCTTTGTTTTTCCTTTTTGTTTTGATTGTTTTGTTGCTTTTGTTAGTCCTGCCTGAAGGAAAGCAATAGGGCGAGGTATTTTACTTTCGTATTTGTTTGGTTAATTTGGACGGTCGCTATTTCTTTTTGTCAAATTTCATGTTTATTCTTTTCCCTGAAATGGAAAGGATTCTCTCTCTCTCTCTCTCTCTCTCTCTCTCTCTCTCTCTCTCTCTCTCTCTCTCTCTCTCTCTCTCTCTCTCTCTCTCTCAAAACAGAGAATCGTGCAGCGTTGTAGAGTAAGGTATTGCTTGTTTGTCTGCTTGTTCGTCCGTCCGTCCTCTGCCTGTCCGTCAGATGAATTGAAAAAAAAAAGCTAGTTGTTCGGAGGGTCAGTAGCATACACGATAAATACATGTGATTTTTTTTCCAAGACGAACCAAGAACAGTGGGGTTGTTTGGATGGTCAGCACCATGATAATAAATGCATGTGATTTTCGTCCCCACCCCTACCCCCTCACCCCCACCTCTGTCTTGTGCGCAGTTTAGTTCGCATACTTAGAAGCACTTTTACATCGAGTAGTTTACTTGATTTATACAGGAATTGGAGTCTTCGGGAACTACACACACACACACACACACACACACACACACACACACACACACACACACAGAATGAGAGAGAGAGACAGGACGGGAAATATTAGGCGTGTGTGTGCATGTGTGTGTATGTATGTGTGCAAATGTGCGTTTTGTGTGTGTGTGTGTGTGTGTGTGTGTGTGTGTGTGTGTGTGTGTGTGTGTGTGTGTGTGTGTGTGTGTCCCCGTTTTTTTTAAGCCCCCACCCCCCCTTTTCCCCTTATGTTCTTCGAAAACAAAAAACAAAACAAAACAAAACAAAAATCACAAAAGAAAACAATACTCAACACAGCAAGCATGGGAATCAATATATACAGAAGCTGCGTTATTTCCATCTCGACCGCACGACATGTCTATCGGGTTTGTCTAGGGTTTCCCACCCCAGGCACGATCAGCAGCAGCACCAAGCACAGCAGCAGCAGCAGCAGCAGCAACAGCAGCAGTGCCAGACTTACGAAAGATAAGGTGATGCAACACGAACGGCTCTCACGTGCTTTGTCCAGGATGCTGTATCAACCTCATTCCACGTGTCGCTTTGCCAAAGCGTAAACAGATCGACATCACAGGGTGTTGTTTTCTTTTTGTTTCCCTCCCGACCTTAGTACCCTTGTGCCGCTTATCATCAATTGCATAAAGAAAAGAAAAGAAGGAGCTGTTATCAATTGAATAATTAAGTAAATGAAAACCAAGACATTTCATGGGGCGCGCACGAAAGTTAGAGTTACGTGGGGCTTTTGTGGGTGGGTGGATGAAAGGGATAAGGCTTGGAGGGGGTTATGTGTGGAGCGGGAATGGAAGGGGAAAGGGGTGAGGGGCGATGGAGGCGAGCGAAATCTTTCTTTTTTTATATTTTTACGGTCAAGTTTGTAAACTACGGAACGAACAGTTCCAATACTGATGCAGTTTGTCTGTTTTCCTGGGTCTTTGGAGGAACAACAACAACAACAACAATGACAACAGCAAGGAACGTGATAGCGGCCTCTGCAGGGGGACCCTCACTAACGTAACTCTGCGACTTAGCAGTTACTATCGACGGCAGGGCATTTTGGCGATGTCCTGCATTCGGTGGACCAGAACAAGCATAACTGTGTACAACTGAAATGACGTGGCAGCAGCGCTGTGCCTCCTCTCGTGGGGTGCCCCTCGGCGACTTGAAACTGATCGCTGCCTGTGGACTGCAGAGCTGCAGCTGCGCAGAGTATTTTTTACACGGTAAGAACCCTAACCAACACACATCAGCTACCCAAGCGCAATGCATCATCCGGCTGTTCCACAAACTTTCTTTTGACTTACTATACCTATTTGGACAAATTAGTTTTAGCGTCGGTAAATTCTCTGTATATAGACATTCTTCAAGCACTTAAAATCCATTTTGTTTTTCGCGGGAGGATAAAAAAAAAAAGCCTCAAGCGACACTACTCAAAAAAACGATTTTGCTAACTTGCAGACGTTGCTTCAAACTCTATCCATACCCCGTCATAGTTTAAGTGACAGTGTGAATGGGTGGTATTTGTAGCTCGAAGGTACTGTGATATGTGTGGGCTCCGTGTATGCGTACGTTGAAAAAAAAAAAAAAAAAAAAAAAAAAAAACGTTCGTGGTATTAGCATACGCCACAGACACTACGGTAGTGTTCAAAGCGTGAGCTGCTGGGCGCCATATTGACTATGGTAGTTCTTCCGGCATGGAGTGATACTGGCGTGTTACGCCGGACTGAGCGGCGTGGAAATAGTGCCACAATGGTGGCGCCAAAGATGAGACATTAAGAAAAAAAAACTGGAACTTGATTTTTTTTTTTAGGGGGAAAAAAAAAAAAAAAGAAGAAAAAAAAAAAAGTGTTGAACTGCAGCATCCTGCAGCAGGAAATACGTATTGAGCTTAATTTAAGTGAACTCAACATTCCCGGATAGTACTGAAGAATAGAAAAGTATATTGGAATCTTAGCCCACTTACCCGACAAATGGGAAAGGAACATTGAGTTCGAGTCAACTTTATTCATGATCGAGTCCGAGTTTTATTAAGAACCAAAATCAAGGCCCACACAAAAAGTTAAAAACACCGGAGAAACGTTCTAATTTTGGATGTTCTTTATAGAGGTGTCGCGAGGTGTGTGTGTGTGCGTGCGTGCGTGCGTGCGTGCGTGCGTGCGTGCATGCGTGTGTGTGTGTGTGTGTGTGTGTCGCGAAAGTGCATCATCTCTTACTAACGCGTGTGTGTGTGTTTTGTGTGTGCATGCGTGCGTGCCTCTGTGCGTGTGTATGTGTGTGTGTGTGTGTTAGAGGGGGAGAGTCTGTCTGTCTGACCCTGAAGAATAAGTGGAGGGAGTGGGGCGTACAGGGTGGGAATGGCGGGGGGGGGGGGGGGGGGGGGGGGGCTAAGTAACATACACTCTGGCCATCAGAACAAGAAGGTAGTGGCTGGCAACAAAGGCGCCTTGCGAATTCGGTGCTCCATTATCGAGCTAAGCAGGCATCCACATTCATTATCAGAGTGGCGGACCATCCTAATAAGGAGTTGTCAGCTTCAGAGAGAAGAACAAATTTGACCTCTCTTTCTCTCTCATTCTCTCCCCCTCTCTGTCTGTCTGTCTGTCTGTCTGTCTCTCTCTCTCTCTCTCTCTCTCTCTCTCTCTCTCTCACACGAATGGACAGAAACGATTCATTGTTGAACTTAACACAACGTTTCTCCGTTACAAATAGGTAACAAGTTACTTTGAAAAAAAAAAAAAAAAAAAAAAAAAGAAGAAGAAAATATACACCAACATGTTGTGGTGTGTGTTTGTGTATTGTCTGTATAACTTCACCTTCAGAGCAGGTATCTCTGTGAAATTCGGGCTTCTCTACTGGAGGTGAAATAGTCGCTATGATTCTTCACCACATTCTCTTTCCTTGATTCATGATTGCATGTGTTTGCTGTCATCTATCAACGAGGATCTCACCACAAAATTTTGCCAAGGACAACTCGCTTTGCTGCCGTGGTTGCCATGGTATCTTTTACGCGCTGTAAGTCCATGTTGCCATACGGGAGCTTCAGTTTATTGTCTCCTTCGAAAGACTCGCAGTCTGAACACACCACTTTAAATATTTTCTGGAAAGGCGGAGGTTAGACAAACAAACAAACAAACAAGACGTCTAGTCGAGATCCAAAACCATAGATACTTTATTTGTTCATTTCATAGACGAACGCAGTGAGGGCCGTGGTCTATAGGTTAGAACACTTGCCTGCAGAGTTCGAACTACAGGTGGTTGCTGACTTTTACGGCGTAAAAGCTCTCTCTGTCCACCCAGCAGT
>JADBJO010000027.1:415000-422500 GCA_016801955.1 Conus betulinus | reverse complement strand
CTCTCTCTCTCTCTCTCTCGTTTTCCATTCAGAATTGATCTTTGCAATGACGGTGAAAGATACTTCAAAATCCTGCGGAAAGAAGATTTGAAAAATAATGAACAAAACTGTCGCCCCCCCCCCCCCCCCCCCCCCCCCCCCCCCCCCCCCCCCCCCCCCCCCCCCCCCTCCATTTCTTTAAAAAAGAAGACAGAAAAAAAAAGGCTGTTCCCTCCCGCATAAAAACTTCAACGTTTTTGAACGATTGACCAGAAAATATGAAAAAAAAAAAAAAAAAGAAGAAAGAATAAAAACAAAAGACAGACGAGAGGTGGAAATCCTTTACAGAGGTCAAGGGAAATAACTCTCGTACTCTAACCTTTGTCTCTCTTCCCTTCCTCCCCCCCACCACCATCCCTCTTCACCCTCCCTCCGTCCCTGCTTACCCTCACCCCCTCCCCCTCCTCCGCCCAAGGCAAGCCCCACCCCTCCTGTTTCTCATCAATCTCTCAGCAGCACACTTACACCTGCAAATTATTAATTAGTTCCATTTAGGTTTACCATCTACACCACCACAGATCATATGGCTGCCAGGTCTCGGAGAAGGAGGAAGAAGGAAAGGCGGGAGAGGGAGGGAAAAGGGTGGGGAGGGTCAGGTGCAGGGGTGAGGGGTTGGGGCGGAGAATTAACCGACCACACTGGTACTACCAGAATGACGGACAACGAAAATGAAACTTTAATGCTGAGCGCATTCGGGTTTCGAACCAAGCAACGTCTGGATGAGAATTCGGTGCTGTGCCACTTGGCCCACCTGCAGCCCTGCCCACGCACGTTCCACATCACCCCCCAATCTGCTGAAGCACCACTACCAGAATAACACGTGTTCATCCGGGCTAGTGCTACTGAGGTGGTAATGAGAGTGGTGAAGTACCCATAATACAATTCACGGAGGCGCAGTTGTTCCCAATGCATCCCTCCTGGTCTATCTCCGCGTGCTCCTAAACCTGCTATTTTGGGTCACCTAATAGATTGTTCGTGCGGTTTTCATGAAATGGAATCAGCTACACTGCTTCTTCTTATTGATTACTCCGCATGTTGTTCTTGCCTGAGAGAAAAAAAAAAAGAATTAAGGAAAAACACAGTACGTTGGAAAAGAAAATGAATTAAAATACATAACACATGTATTTATGATACAAGGATTCATTTGCGCTGACAGGCAAACACATGTTCATATGCGTGCGCGCGCGCACACACACACACACACACACACACACACACACACACACACTCACACACACACACACACACACACACACACACATGAAAACTATTATGTGCATGGTTATAGGCATGCATGCGCCAAAATATACTGTCGTATGTATGAATGAATGATGTCACTCACCCCCCACCCCCCAACACACAGTCACACACACACAAACACACACACACACACACACACACACACACACACACACACACACACACACACACACACACACACACACACACACACACACACACACACACGAAAACTATTATGTGCATGGTAATAGGCATGCATGCGCCTAATATACTGTCGTATGTATGAATGATGTCACTCACCCCACCCCCAACACACACACACACACACACACACACACACACACACACACACACACACACACGCACGCACGCACGCACGCACGCACGCACGCACGTACGCACTGCATGCGTTCTCAACCGACTAGCAAAACATTCAAGAATAACCATGTGTCTATCAAGTTACCCAGCCATCTCTTTACCTGTATGCATGTACAGCTCCTAATGTCTTGTTAGTGAATGTCTGTAATGGAGGCAAGAAAATATGTCTGAACACACACACACACACACACACACACACACACACACACACACACACACACACACATGACAGAGGCCAGCTCATGACAGAGAGAGAGAGAGAGAGAGAGAGAGAGAGAGAGAGAGAGAGAGAGAGAGAGAAGCAGGATGAAGAGGAGAGAGGAGGAGAGGAGAGAGAGAGAGAGAGAGAGAGAGAGAGAGAGAGAGAGAGAGAGAGAGAGAGTTTAATGATCACGGCAGAAAACGACTGGAGATGAAAACAAGACGACCCCACGTGCGATTGACTCACGAGCAGCGCCACTCTGATCGATGTCGTCTCTTGCCTGGGGCATTGACGTCACGCAGCAGCAGGGGCAGTCACTCTCTGCCCATAGCTCTTTCGTCACCAGAGGTGTCTTCGTTTGACTCTGATGCAGGCTATACGCCACAGTTTGGATTTTGCTCCAAATCACTTTATATTCATGTAAGCGTTCTGAGGCTAAGTTTGAGCCAGCAATTGATGTTAAGCTGATTGATCAAAAGAACAACTCCCACCAATCATTTCACCTGTTTTCAGGGATTTCCAAGATTTTGGGATGGCATCATTCACATTCTTCAAATACATGACCTTCCCCAGAGCTGACGTCACATTTCAGGCCTTGGCACTCGCCCGTGACTCTCCCTATCTTTGCGCCAGGTGGTCTCCCCCAAAAATAGTCCAATTCCTCTGATTTTGATTTGCCAAGGTGGAACCACCTGGCTTCTACCTTGATGGCCATATGAAAGAAATCGAAAAAAAAAACTTTTAGACACTACTCAACAACAAAAAAAAAAATTCTCCGAACAGTCTCTAATTGCGTTAGTCTATAAATACTCGACTCCTTAAGCAAGGTCCTGGCGCATTAATTCCGGGTGTGCAGCCTGCGGTCCACGTGCGGTGAGTGAGGAATAGGGATCTCTTTCCACTAAGCAGAGGATGTTATTATTGAAAGTACTTGGCAGGGGAAAAAATGGGCGCGACATTATAACAAAAAAAAAATGTTTTCTAACATCTAGTTCTTAAATACAAAATGAAAAAAAAAAAAAACTTGTTCGTATGGAAGGAGAGATGGATGATAAACGGAAGGAAGCTGAATCAGAAATTAGACTGTTAAAAAAATAGAGGATGCCTTTTTTTGTTTGTTTGTTTTTTCAGGGGATGTGAAATTAACGTCTTACTCGTTGTTAACCGTTGCCGACAAGTTGTCCCTGGACTTGAGGCAGTCAATCAACGGCGAAGAGTTGTTTCTGTGTTGTTAAGCAGACTGGTCTCTGGATGATCCTCCACAGCAAAGAACGGGTTGCTCGAGAGAGAAGGTTCCGAGACTAATAACTGCACTATTGTCAGTCCTTCTGAGGATGTTCTCGTTCATGCAGGAAATAGGACAGCAGCGACAAAACGTCCAACCCCCTGTAAAAGAGTCTACTGTGTGCTGGTTCCTGAACAAAACTAAAAAAAAGAAACTGTCTTGATAAAAAAAAAAAAATCAGGGAACACCTCCACAGCAAAGGGCGTCGTCGAACACGCGTTCAACTTACCGCATTGTCACTCGTCTGTCTATACAACAACAACAACAACAAAAGCTTTCATTTACTGTGGTTAATCACTCTAATTTGAAGTGTGTTCACCTCAGAAACATCGCTTCTGTCTAAAGGTATCAAAGAGCTCGTGTACGTAATTGCATGCTAATGCGCGCAGCTGTTTCGATGCAAACTTGTTACGAAAATCCCCGGCATGCCTGGCAATGTGATTCTGCCCATACAAGGAGATGTGTGTGTGTGTGTGTGTGTGTGTGTGTGTGTGTGTGTGTGTGTGTGTGTGTGTGTGTGTGTGTGTGTGTGTGTGTGTGTGTGCGCGCGTGCGTGCGTGCGTGCGTGCGTGCGTGCGTGTGTGTGTGTGTGTGTGTGTGTGTGTGTGTGTGTGTGTGTGTGTGCGCGCGCGCGCGCGCGCGCGCGTGTGTGTGTATGTGCGTGTGTCTGTGTCTGTGTCTCTCTGTGTGTGAGTGCGCGCGCACACACGCATGGGCACACTCCTGAAAGATTCTTACCGCCAACTTGATGCTGGAATTCGAAACCTGATTAAGCGTAAATAAAATGAACACAAAAAACTAGACCACTAAACATCTTATTCCAGCTACCGGATTCCAATGGTTGAATTACGACAACCTCTCCCTACCCCCACCCCACCCCCCCCTCACTACCACTACCGATGGTTACCCCCGCACAGTGACGCCACAACACAGAGCCAAACCACCTCCTTTTCCACAATTACAGTTGTCACAGTTCTGTGACTGTGTGTAGGTACGTACGTGTATCTCCTTTTAATCAGTGACTCCTCTTTATACAACTACAATTGTCACCGTTCTGTGACTATGTGTTGGTACGTACGTGCATCTCCTTTTAGTCATACCCGCATCCGCGTGTTTATTTGTCTACTTGCTATAAGAACAATGTTGCCTCTTAAGTGCTAACTGATGCAAGTGTCACTATTTCTAGAGGGATACTTCAGCTCTGCCGTAGTAACAAGTGGGATGGTGTGTTGCCGCAAACCACACTTACCCTGTGATGTAGCAGCTTAAACTGTCTCTTTCATAAGCTTAGATTTGCACAGACCTTTAATGTTCCTCGATTGGTCGTGGGAGCTGGACTCGGAAGTCTACCTTTACTGTCGGGCGATGCAACGCTACAAAGGGGAAAAAGAGACAGGCTTCGGCCCTGAGTACCGTTTATATGCTCCAAGCATTAACAATCTGCATGAACTGTCTCCGTTCTAACAAGGAGAGCAATGATACAAAGCATAAACAGTCTCCATTCTAAAGAGAAGGAGAGCAATGATACAACAAATACTCTCAAGATAGACTGTGGCTGTAGTCTTTACGTAGAGGGGACAAAAAAAAAACGCAGGATTGTTACGAAATCTGCACTGTGGTTTAACCAAAGGGGTGGGGTGGTACCTTTCTTAGGGTAAAGACCTGTTCGATCTAACATTTTTTTGAGAGGGTGCATGACATCTAGTGACCCCCCCCCCCCCCCCTCACTCCCCCTCACTCCTGCAAAACTTCTGCTCGGGAACACACACAACGACAGAAACACGTAAAAAAATAACTGACAGTAGCAACAACAACAGCAACAACAGCAGCAATACCAACACCGAACTACAAGCACAAAACAAGAACAGACCACACACGGGTATACACATTTTCAAACACGAGTCTAAGACGAGTTAACGAGTTAAGTGGTTTAAATTTTAAAAAGCCTCTCACGTGGTTCTAAAGACTACGAGGGAAGGAGAGGGGAGTCAGAACCAACGAGAAGGGACAGCAAATAGCAAAAATTAGGGTACTCGTGCTCCCGTGATGAAACACTTAATACGCCCATAACTCTAAACGAGTGCTGTTTACGACAAAGATTTCTCGTAGACGATTTGGAGTCGTAAGCAGCATTCGTTTGGAGCTATATGCGTACAATTATTTCATCATGGGAGCCAGGGTCACCTCTAATTTTCGTTGTGTACTGATTGCCATTCCCTACCTTATTCAAGATTTCCCTGCAAAGAGAAGAGACGCCTGTCTGTTAATCTGACGACGTTCATTCAGTTAATTCAAATTCGACGTCCACATTCACCTACGGCGATGACAGACTGAGCTAACCATCCCAAGAGACGAAGGGGAAAGAGGACCCATCTTACACTAAACTAAACCACCAGAACGACAACACATTAAGATGAGCCTTGCAACAATGGCAGTCGTTACGTTGGGCACAGGCCTGATTGAAACTTTCAGACCACAGCGGCAGCAGCTCTTTGATCTGGCAGCCAACTCGTTGGACTAATCAACCCTGCCGACAGGGCACCGATGTTTACATTACGCAGGGCACCTTCAAGAATGCAGACCCACGTCGAGGGAGGCCGGCCGACACACGCGGACATGGACAAGTGACCAACGCCGCGCAGATAGCATTATCTCTTTGAACGCCAGCAGGAAGAACGAGGCGACCTTCAAACCAAAATGGGCCATACTTCTAAGAAACGGAAGGAGCCAGGCTCACCGACGTCCTATTGGTTGAGCAATACGCCGCCGTAATATGATGCAGCTGGACCGTCCGGTTAATTAGCATCAATGACGCGGGGAAGGGGGGGAGGGGGGGGAGGAAAGAAGACGACCCCGTCCACTGTCCGTCACTCGGTCAATCTCAGAGTCATGGGAGTTCCCGGCATCTGATGAGAGGAGAGAGGAGAGGGAGGGAGCCATCTGCTGTCCATCATTCCTTAGGGTCAGTTACGGGGCCTACGCCTCTCCGTCCGATTCCTGGCCTTTGAACTGCATGGAAACGGCAGAGACGAAGAGAGTTTCAGTTTCAGTTTCATCTAAGAGGTGTCACTGCGTGCGGACTCGTCCATGCATGTTACGCACACCAATGCTAAGTTTTGAGACCACACTGCGCATGATTTAAACTCTGATGGATAAATAAATTAATCACTAGGATGAGATAATTTAAGAACAGAGTCTCGTGGCTACGACTTAGCAGATGTCTGACCCACGCATTAATTAACCCAACGCGTTGGTCAGACCGTGAGTACATACCCAACACTGGTTGTTCGATTATTATCATTGTAGGTGTGTGATGAGTGTACACATGTGTGTCTGTTTATAAGTGTATGGGCACGGGCCTGTGTGTGTATGGGCGAGCGGATGATGTGTGTGTGTGTGTGTGTGTGTGTGTGTGTGTGTGTGTGTGTGTGTGTGTGTGTGTGTGTGTGTGTGTGTGTGTGCGTATGCGTATGCATGTGTGTGTGCGCGTGTTTGTGTGTGTGTAGAAATGCAAGTGCATCTGTGTGTGATTTATGGGTTCGTGTGAGCATGCTCCTGCGCGCACGTATCTGCACATGTATGTGTACTCGTGCATGCTTACAAAACTATTGTAAAGAAGCAGCGCGTTTCGACTCTACAAACCTCTGCGAGATAAACAGATTAGCGCCTGGTTGGCTTTGTGGGTAAGGCGTCAGACTCTTTCTCTAAAAGTTTGGGTCTCGATTCCCCACTCGTGGCGGACAGGTTAGAAGAGATTGTCTGTACTGGAATGAACTTCGGTGTGTAGATTCCCTTCCCTTCCAAGTCTCCTGGATGAGACTTTAATCCGAGATCTCGCGCGTGCTTGCAGGCTTACAAAATAATAACAGTAAGAATCTTGCAGGCAGTTCTAATCCCATTTAACCTTTCGGAGAAGTGTCTATGCCATCGCATGGGATGAACGACAGGAAAATGAAACATGTCAACTCTTATGTCGTGAGTAGACACCATCCCGGGGCCAGAATAGTTCAGCTGGTGGAGCGCCGGACTCGTGATCCTGAGGTTACGGGTTCGAATTTCGGTACAGGGAGATTTTCCCCTCGGAGTTAGCATTCGTTCTGACTCCATTCCCCATACAATCCTTCGAATGAGACTATAAACCGAGGTTCCGTGTGTGAACGCACGCACAACATCTTGCACACACGTAAAATCCCATCACAAACTTTTGGAAGAGAAGGCCAGTTTGGCCGTTGGTATGGATGACACGTTACACATAGCATGCACCTTCCCCGAAGCTGGAGTATGGCTGCCTTAATGGCGGGATAAAAAAAACGGTCATACACATAAAAGTGTCCGAATTTTCAACTCGATGAAG
>JADBJO010000027.1:392500-400000 GCA_016801955.1 Conus betulinus | reverse complement strand
ATTCTATGGGAGATATTCAAGCTTCAATAGACGCGCAACCATTAGCGTTTTCTTTATGAATCTGAAAATGATTTCTTTGAAATGAAACTGATAATAATAATGATAATAACAACAATAATAATGACAACAATAATAATGATAATGATAATAATAATGATGATGATGATGATAATGATAATAATGATAACAATAATATAGTAACTATAACAAAAATGATAGTTGTAATGACGACGACGACGACGACGACGACGACGAGGACGATGATTATAACAATTACGACAGGCAGTTTGCCTCTTTGACTCATACGTGATGAGCACACACACAGCAGCAGGATGAATGGCACAGGACAGCTGAGGAAGGAAATCAACATAAAGACACAGTACCAACAAGTACATCTGACGACAAGCTCAGAAAGTGCACATGGCAGTCAGCACGAGTGTAGCAGACGACCTAGCTAGTCCTCATTTTAATTAAGAGTATGTTGATCAAACGACCGACTTGGAAAGCTGTCAGCTCCAAGTCTAAAAGCAAGAAATGAAGCCATGTCCCTGGCCCTAATGGCAGTACTTTAAAAGGTATACATTTGTCAATGTATTCTTAATATATTGTACAATGAGTAACGAGCTTCGTTGCCTCTATAACAAAGTTCAGCTGTATTTGTCTTGCAGAATTTTTTGTGGATTTTTTGCCATATTCATTGTTCCCATCTCATATACATTTTGTATCACCTGCGGTAACAGCTCTACCACTTCCGACAGGGAAGAAACAGTAGTGGATCTGCTGTACTTGTAAAAAGATGCATCTAATTACCCTTTATCAAAGAATATCTGTCAAACAGTAATAACAATAAGTATGCTTCAAGCAGATAAGCCGCTGGATTTTTTTAATCGCTATTACTGTCTGCTCAAATCACACGTAAACGGACAGTGGGATTTCAATTCTACAGCAACTCGTGTTCAAGATCACTGAAAAACGTGAGGATCCTGAATTTATCTTGTGCATTGACTTCAGTGCCACGAGCTTGATACCTTTCCTGCACAGCTGATTGATTATAGATGACGCATTGCCTGACCCCACCCACGATTGACTCTGACACTGACAATCAAACTCTTCTTAACCTAACAAACAAAAAAAAAAAAAAAAAAAGAAAGAGAGAGAGAGAGAGAGAGAGAGAGAGAGAGAGAGAAAACGAATTTTAAAACAAAAAAACGTCGTTTTCTAGATACAGTAATTAACGGTAATGGCTAGGAATGATCTAGTTTATGTTCTAGCTTTGATCTGTAGAGCTTGAGAGATGTTTATGATGGAGCCACAGAGGGCTGTTTCACTTACTTCGACCCCATCTTCGTTTGCGAACAGTTCTGTTGATTATCTTATTTTCTCTACATGTTACGTTGTTTGTTGTTGTTGTGTTGTTGTGTTGTTGTTGTTGTTGTTGTTGTCGTCGTCGTCGTCGTCGTCGTCGTCGTCGTACCCTGCTGGTTATCTTATTTTCTCTACATGTTTACGTTGTTGTTGTTGTTGTTGTGTTGTTGTTGTTGTTGTTGTGTTGTCGTCGTCTTACCCTGGCTAAAAGACTCCACGGAACATCCGAACAGCCGAAGTACTTGAACACTATGGTACAAATGCATCAGCTAGGGATGAGAACATTTCGTGTGTGACCGTTTTTGATTTCCCCGCCACGTGGGCAGTCACACTCCGACTTCGAGGAATTTGGGAGACTGATGGTGTTATGCTAGGAGCTTGTCACGATACAATCCCCGCATATTAACTATGCAGAGCATAACAACATTTTGATGTAGCCGTGGTATTCTAGCCTATGTCGATTGGTCTGACACAGCCTTAAGCTAAGGCGGGTTTACGTTCTTGATTCCGAAGACTTTTTGACATGAGATAAAACAATATTCAAAGCACATGTTAATGAATTCGTTTTGGTGTGTAACCAGTAAACCAATCATGGCAAAATTGATGATTGTACTGTTCTCACGCTAGTTTGATCTGAAGCTAAGCGGGAAGGATTCCTATGTGAGGTTAATTCATTAGATAGTAATAATCACCTTTGAAAGTACGGAACAATTAATTAATGATGACATGGTCAGCATGCTTGACTTGTTTTCTGTCACACGAAAATCTGCTGCTCATTGCATGACTGTGAAACTGGGTAGTTGTAGCACCACCATAGGCATTACCTGGTTTGATTCTGTTAAATGAAAATACAGGGAAAGAGCGCTTCGTGATCTCAAACTTCTAAAGAAAGATTATTATTCCACAGCAGATGGACATGTACATTTCGAGAAGAGAAAGTCATAAAAAGACTACAGATTAAGAAAGAGAAATCAAATAAAACCCGAATGTAGTGAAAAGCTAGAACAACACATAAATGACTTCAGGCAGTTTTTGGAGAAACGTTTAAAAGAGTTTCCAAAGAAGAGCAGAAAAACTGAAAAAATGGCGTGGAAGACTGCTGACAGTACAAGGTATTTGGGGCGAACACTGGTTTTCTGTGGATGATGTGCTCTGATTTTAGAGTCGGACTTTCGTGACATGTTGAAAAACCGTCACCATCCATTCTACACTTACCACCTCCACCACCACCACCTCTCTCTCTCTCTCTCTCTCTCTCTCTCTCTCTCTCCTCTCTCTCTCTCTCTCTCTCATTCATCAGCATTTCAAAAAGGTAAGATAATGTCGATCTTCAGCCCCATCCCCACCTACCACCCCCAGTCCCTGCATCATAGCCACCTGCTCAGACAGTTGAAAGAAGAGACTGACTATAACTTCTCAAGGAAAATTGAGCCATGGAACCAATGCTCTACACATGTCGACATCCCCGTCCTCTAGCTCCACACAGAGACATTCCTTCCTACAGGACGTTCGACGTCGCCAAAAAAAATCCTGCATCACAGATAAAGCCGTTGCAACAGTCCCTCAACCCTTCCCTACAGCTAGTTACTTGATTTCAACAGACTGGCTGTGTGTCTCCTCCTCACTGCTTCGTCCATGAAGATGGCTGGCCACTCCACTCATGCCGATCACCTTTGGGTCAGGAAGGGTAAATTCACACTTCTATATCATATGTTGAAAGCCTGTACTCTGAGACAGGCACGTTTGATGTTTGCCAACACAGGACCAAGAGTCACAACGACAGTCAAGGGAATCCATCCACGTCATAAGTCATCACTGCACATGTTCACATTCTCTATTCGAGTGACACCTGTCGCTCAACCAGCCACGTGGCTTAATACTTTAATGAAAGGAAAGGACTGATCAGAAATTAAACACTTACCACACATGCTGGAAAACTGGAAACTGTCCCATTGACAGTGAACAGATTCAGATGTTTATCTCCCCATTTCTGATATCCTGAGTCTAAGACGTTTCAGATCATGTTCCATTTTACATCAGATCCTTCTCCACATGCCAGACTTCAAATGTGGTCCACACCTTGTCCGACAGTCTTTGCCACAAGATGTATGTAGATAAAAACACACAGGGCCCTGAATGAACGTTTCAAGCAGCACAGTGATCATATTCTTATAAAAGAGAGAGAGAGAGAGAGAGAGAGAGAGAGAGAGAGAGAGAGAGAGAGAGAGACCTGTTACAAATCATTTCAACTGTAGACATCACATTGTTTTGCATACCAGAGTAGCTGATTTAAAACACAGTGATCGTGGGGATGGTCTTTACTGAAGATTCATGGAAGTTTGGAAAGTCATGTCATTGCCCGCCCAGGCACCCAGAAGCTACAGTCTAAACATCAAAATGTAACCCTTCATTTCCATCCGATCCCCTCCCCCACCCCAACCCTCTCTCTCTGCCTCTTACTTTTCTACCCTCTCTTAACTTCACCCTTAACATTCCCCGACCACTTCTTTTTTGACTTATACCAACTGCCAAACCACTTTCCTCCACCACCAACCTCCTCTTCCGTTTCCTGCCCCCACCCACCACCCCCACCCCACTCCACTCCTTCGAAAATGAATATAAACGAATTGGGCTGTGACCACCAAATATGTGAACTGAAGTAACCATTGCCTACTACCAACACACTGTCTGGCGTCTTTCACCCCCCAGTCACCTGAAGAAAACTTTTTGACTGGAAACGTATGTGTACTTCCTAACTTTTTTTTTCATTCTTCAGTCACCCTTTCATATTATGGCACCAAGAGCATGGAAGAGAGATGTATAGGATGTGTGAATAAGTAAAAGAGTGCAGCAGACCTGTCAGAACGGGAAAACCATCTAGAGTCCATCAGAAAGAGTGGCATGAGACCACCAGACAGATGCATCACTCAGGTTCGTCAAAACAAAATGATTCTGGTAGAACTTACCATGTCATAAAATGCTAAACGGAGGAGGCTCACATCTACAAGACCAAGAAGTATGCCACTCTAACCAGAAGGAGGAGGGAAGCTGCTTCTGAAGCCAAAGTCCTCGCCAAAGAGATTGGAGCAAGGGGTTCGTAGGCTCATCAGCCAATGATCTCATGAAACAGCTCTCCATTTCTGGCGAGAAGAGGACCAGAATCCTGTGACTGAGGCAGCTGAAATGAGCTCCTGGTGGTCAGGAGGAACGAAAGTGAGCTCATAAGCCTTAAATGTCCCAACGAGGAGGAACGAAAGGAGTCCATAAGCCTTAAATGTATTAATTTTTTTTTTTTTAATTTTTTTTTTTTTTTATTATTTAATTAATTTTTATTCAATTTTTTAATTATTTTTTTTTTTATTATTATTTTATTTAATATTAATATTAGTATTTTAGATTTTATTTTTTAATTATTTTTTTTGTATTTTTATTGTTTTTTATTTTGTTAACATTTTTATTTTTTTTTTTTTTTTTTTTATTTTTTTTATTATTTTTTATATTTTATTTTATTTTATTATTTTTTTTATTATTTTTATTTTTATTTTTATTATTTTAATATTTTTATTTTTTATTTTTTTTTATTTTTTTTTTTATTTTTTATTTTATTTTTTTTTTTTTTTTTTTTTTTTTTTTTTTTTAATATTTTTTTTTTTTTTTATTTTTTTATTTTTATATATAATTATTTTTTTTTTTTTTGTTTATTTTATTATAATTTATTTTTTTGTTTTAATTATTTTATTTTTATTTATTGTTTTTATTTATTTTTTATTTTTTTTTTTTAGACCTTTTGTCCGTTTCCGTTTAAGAAAGGCACATCATGACACACGCCCAGCCATGCAGTGAGCTCCTGATTCGAATCCCAGCAACGCCAGTTTGTTTCTGGCAGCAGAGAGGTATCTAGAAGTCATGATCCCGATGCATCCAGGCCCCTTCAGATTGTGTGAAGTTCAGAGGGTGTGTATACTTGGGAGGAGGGGGGGGGGGTCTGTTCTGCAGACCTTTTAGTGTCAAGCTCTCCCCATGTTTCTTCCTCACAAGAGACAACAATCCCTTTCGAACTCGTTAGCTCCTCTCGGACCACGATTTTTTGTTTCAATAACCGCCACAATAACATGAACATGATAATAAAATCATCATTATTACCATGATTGTCGTCCCCTTCATCATCATCATCATCATCATCATCATCATCAACATCATCCACCACCACCACCACCACCACCACCACCACCATCATCATCATCATCATCATCATCATCACCTCTATCATCGTCATCATCATCATCATCATCATAAAAGCAATGAATGCACGGCATTAATATCAAAGGCGACAGCAATAAACATTGACATTAACTCCTCAGGAATTTCAGGAATGACCAGATTAAAAAAAAAAAAAAAAAACCTTGCTGGGAAAGAATCAGCAGAGGCGGGCACACTTCAAGCCAAGCGTGCGAGGACCAACAGCTGGGAGAAAACAGGGACGGCCCACTTCAAAGACAAGTTTATAGGAACAGATGGTTGGCGTGATAAAAAGACTGTGAAAGTATGGTACTAATGGACCCAGCGGGAGGACCAGCACAGCTACATACAACACAGTCACATACAGCTTAGGGACATACAGGCCGACGGACATGTCCACCGTCTGCCCGTTTTTTTCTTTTCATCTGGCGGTTTGTCTGCCTGTCCATCTGTACCTGTCTTCTTTCTTTGATTCATTGGTTCGTTTTAACGTTCTTAATCCTTCGTCCCTTCCATCCTCTCGACCCTCACGCCCTTCCTTCCTCAGTACTTTCACTCTCCTTTTTTTATTCCTAGGGAAGACTGGCACCACACAGTCGAATTTAATCCACCTAATGAATGCGTCTCTGAGAGTGTTGCCAAATTTTCTGACCAACACTGCAGGTGTCTGTCTCTCTCGGGCCTGGTTGACGCTGCGATGTAATATGAAAGTAAGTGTGAAGTATAGCCCTATCATGCACTCTCAGACCAGAAAGACAGTCATTCATTAACCACATATTCATCATATTGATCGATCAACGGTAGAAAATGTCTCACAAACTGTGGCCCTTCATGCCCTCTCTTATGGTGACCTGTTTTGATTGCCTCTCCACGTGTATGGCTTTGCTTTGATTCTGTCGAGGTCACCGTTATCGGCAAATTCACGGGTACGGACGTCGTGACGCCCTCCGGAGGGAGAGCTCACTCTCGCCGAATCCGCGACTGTGTTGAACAGCATAAACTGGATCAGATCAGGCATCATTGAACACCACGGAAGTGACCTGGCAGCAGTGCAGTGTCTCCTCTGTGGGGTTGCCCCATGACGACTTGACATTGACTGATCTCTGTGGACTGCCGGTGCCAGGCTGTGGCTGTGGACGAGGGCCCGAAATGATCGGCGTGGGTGCTGTGTAACTGCTACAGCACAGAAGATGGGACAGCAAACACACACACACACACACACACACACACACACACACACACACACACACACACACACACACACACACTACGTGTGCAGGAAAGTATTGCCTGACAGCACTATTTCAAAGGGGTGCTTTGGTATGCGGAAACTATCAAACATAATAATCAGCGCAGGCATGAGGCTTTTAGGAAGAATACATCGTTAGGCATAACTCCCAGAATTCAATATGGTTTCAGCATTCTTGGAAACGAACCGAGCTTGCTGCTAATTTAGACGGGCTGTGGAGCATGTAAAGAACCGCAACTTTCCAACAGCTAGTGCCGATAATAATGCGGTAGTTTGTTTGTTTGTTTTATCTCTGTATGTAGCTTTTGCATGTACCGTATTACCGACGGGATGTTCAATTGAAGATTGTTAACGGCTACAATAATCACCATCAAAAGATAATACCAAGGAACAACAACAGTAGCAGCAACAACAACAACACATTTGAAACAACAATAATAACTAAAAGGGTATTAGGGAAAGCACAAACGTCTGCCAAGTTCGAACGGATCCAGGTCGATCCCGTTGACCCGAATCCGCACCATAATGTATGGCTAAAAAAAAAAGTGTTTGTGACATTAGGGTTTGAAAAAAAAATAAATGAGGGGAGGGGGGAGGGGGGATTCCTTTAGGAAAGCTTCTTCTCTTAAACTTCTACGAGTAGTTCA
>JADBJO010000027.1:382500-387500 GCA_016801955.1 Conus betulinus | reverse complement strand
ACCTTTAGAAATGTGCTTCAGGCGTCGGTCGACCTTTCGACATTGGGCAAACTAAATAGTCACCGAGAACAACCCTTTCACATCTTACTGTGCGCTTCCACACAGTAAATCAGAGTTGGTTGCACGAGCTCGCAAATCACTGTCAGCGTAACTCAGCGTGAAATCCAAGCAGATGCCGTTTGATTCCTGATGCAGCCAAGGACACATAGCCGCGAACGCTGCACATCTTACGCAAGGCAAGCTAAACATAGAACGCACGAGCTGAGTGATGCCCCAGACTTTACGTCGCCAAAATGGAGTCGTTGGATACATGCTGACTGACACGTAAGGAAGCAATTCGGATGATGCCCAGTGACGAAACTGAAGAATGTTGGGGCTTAGGGGACTGATCAAAAAGTAGCCAGTGGCAGCCCTTGGTAAAGACACCTGTTTTCACGGGAAAATACTCGTCCACTTTGTATATATGAATATTTGTGAGTGTGTGTGTGTGTGTGTGTGTGTGTGTGTGAGAGAGAGAGAGAGAGAGAGAGAGAGAGAGAGAGAGAGAGAGAGAGAGAGAGAGAGAGAGAGAGAGAGAGAGACCGTGCGCGTGCGCGTATATGTCACACATAAACCCAATACATGTACAGCTTTGTTTCCGACATGTACACCGTCTACATGTAAATAAACCAAAAATCACCTCAACAAATGTAGTCATCTGCATTGTTTCACCTGACAGTATTCGAAAGTGAGATGAAGATGGAGAACTCGGGCTGGCGGAGAGGGGAGGGGTGGGGGGGGGGGGGGGGGGGGGGGGGGGGCAATGGGGAGGGAGGGAGAAGATAGAGATGGAGGGTGGAGAAGAGGAGCTGTAGGGTTGGACGTCTATGCAGCAACGTGTGCAGACATCGCCTGTGTCAATATCACCTGACTTACGTTTCTCCGTGCAGTAGGTTCAGGGTGCGATAAAAACCCCCCGTGGGATCAATAGACGAGTCACCTCTAAAGCATGCGCCAGACATTATCTTTGGGTACGCTGCGGTGAGGTTTCGCTGACAAAGAGACACGTGTACAACAAAACTCGGCTGTCTGTCGGGATGGCAAGCCAACTGCCTCACTTTTGTCGTTAGTGTCTACATGCCCCACCCCTCCTCCCCCCCCCTCTCCTCTCTCTCTCTCTCTCTCTCTCTCTCTCTCTCTCTCTCTCTCTCTCCTCTCTCTCTCTCTCTCTTCGGTTGCTTTACAGGAACACATATGTATATACATACGTTTGTGTGCGTGCGCGCGCGCGCGCGCGCGCGCGTGTGTGTGTGTGTGTGTGTGTGTGGTGTGTGTGTGTGTGTGTGTGTGTGTGTAACTGTGTGTATATATAGTATATATGTATGTATGTATGTATGTATGTATGTATGCATACATATATGCATCTATAGTATGTATGTATGTATGTATGTATGTATGTATGTATGTATGCATGTATGTATGTATGCATGCATGCATGCTTATATGTATGTATGTATGTATGTATGTATGTATGTATGTATGTATGTATGTATGTATGTATGTACGAATGTTTTACATATCTCTGCATGTATATGTGAATGGAGAATAGATGCAAGAATGTATTTACGAACATACCTACGTACAAAGACACGTCTTCCTTTCTGTGTGTTTATGCGAGTGAACGTGAACGTGCATGATGTGTGCGTCAGTGGCGCGTGGGGGGGGGGGGGGGGGGGGGGGGGGGGGGGGGGGGACGGGGAGGAGGGGACATACGTGGGCGCACGTGTGGTCACACATGTGTGACACAGTCTTACAGAGAAAAAAAAACAGATATTCAGACAAAGCAGATATGAGAAAAGAGGCAGTGAGAGGTTTAAACGTTTCCTTCAGTTGAGCTCCAGAATTACCTAAAGAATGTGACATGATTTGGGTGGCCCCCTGTCTCTCTGTAACTTGATTAGTTTGGTGAATCGTCCCCTTCCTCCCTTCAACTATTCCAACGCTCTGTCTGTCTGTCTGTCTGTCTCTCTCTCTCTCTCTCTCTCTCTCTCTCTCTCTCTCTCTCTCTCTCTCTCTCTCTCATCCCCTCCCTTTCTCCCTCCTCCCCTGATCCCCTAACACCATCCACTCCCCCCCCCCCTCCTTCCCCGTGGATGTCCAAGAGGATCAACATGTAAGACCAGCAGCTGAAGTTTCACAGCAAAAGCCAGACGGACGACGTAAGTCTGTCTGGCACTGCTCAAGCCATGTGCAACGCTGGCCCTCCTACTCACTCAGTCCGCATACTTGTGCCGACGAACAGCGGTTCTGATAACAGGTAAGCAATGTTGGGTCCTCGTGTCATGTTCCTCATTAATGAGATCAACCTCAGACAAAGAGGCCAGTCCCACCTGAGAGGTCTGGGCGTGTTAGGTCCTGGGTGTCATATTCCTCATTAAGCTTCGACCTTTCATATAAAAAAAAAACAGAACCAAAAAAAAAAATGAAATCAACGCATATTCCTCATTAACCTTCGACCTTTCATTTAAAAACAAAACATAACAAACAAATAAAAATGAAATAAACGCGCGTGATATAGCCAAGAGATGATGCCGTTGCAATGGACACACACACACACACACATATACACATATGTGTGTGTGTGTGTGTGTGTGTGTGTGTGTGTGTGTGTGTGTGTGTGTGTGTGTGTGTGTGTGTGTGTGTGTATAAGAAAAACAGACCGAAAGAGAGAAAGAAAGATTGAAAAAAAAAAAAAAATGAACAATTGAACAGAAGAGGGGGGAAAAACTCCTGCTGCATATTACCAGTCTTTCGATTTTGGAACAAAAGTTTGGAAAACTGTATCATAAAAGACAAAAGATCTCAGCTTGTTATGAATGAGCCTCTGGTAACATCAAATTTCACTGATGTTTTCGAACTGGATGTTTCTGTCAGTACCATACATGCATCTCTCTCTACTGGTATCGTGAGAGAGAGAGAGAGGAGAGAGAGAGAGAGAGAGAGAGAGAGAGAGAGAGAGAGAGAGAGGTGTCACTGATGTTGACGGACGCCTAACCAGTGTCATCCTAAAGATAATCCGATTAACAAAAACAAGAATATATGAGATGCCATGTATAATAAAAGGAAAAAATTAGGTGAACAAAAATTGAACTGAAGAGATAGAACATCCTACTCCATTCATCATTAAATATAAAGAAAACGAAAAGCAACGATCCGGTCCTTTCAAAATCCTACAATTCTGCTGCATCATGTATGTACGTATGTACACACGTATGCATATGCAAACACAAAACAAATGCACACACAAATACACACACAACAGTGAGAGAGAGAGAGAGAGAGAGAGAGGAGAGAGAGAGAGAGAGAGGAGAGAGAGAGAGAGAGGGAGGGAGGGAGGGAGGGAGGGAGAGAGAGAGAGAGAGAGAGAGAGAGAGAGAGAGAGAGAGAGAGAGAGAGAGAGAGAGAGAGAGCGTTACAGGAAATTCCAGGTGCAGGATGCCTTACCTAAGTTTTAACGGGTCAGGTTTTAGATTTTACAGACGATTTAAACGAAGCGGAGGAGAGGAGGAGGATCCGGGTAAAACGTATTCGCGAGGAGTGTTTGTTGCTGACAGCTGGGCTCTGAAAGAAGAAAGCGGCGCCGACTGAAAAGTCCAGTACTGTGGGTAGCAGGGCTCTGGAAGAGGCACGCATGTTAGAGGAGGAGGGGGCTAATGAGGTCGGATGTGTACGTGGAGAATGCCTGAAAGATACTGTAGACTATTTGCCAATATCTGACGAAAAACATACACATGCCAGTGAATTTACTGATTCATGTACTGAACAGACTGTGAGAAGGGCGTGGCAATTTCTCCTTTGAATGACAAGCAAACCCACCATGTCAACTCAGTTCTGGGACTGTTATCAGCTTTTCCAAGAAGGCATTCTGCTGAGCCAGCCAAGAAAGAGACTGGCTTTAATGATTATGCTCCACGACAGGTCTCATAGGTTGGTAGACGTCACGTAGCGCATATGGATCAATCCACACGCGGTGACACCTCGAGAAAAAACGGAAACGGAAACTAGGCCGCCAGAAAGAAGCTTTCTGAATCTGGATGTGATTCAGGGCGTGATGAGAGCGAGGGCTTTCCTCTAGCTTGAGTGACCATCATGAATGCTTGTCACTTCAAGTCGCAGAGACTCTTCACTGGAACGAATCGCCTTTCGGTCAAATCCTAGATCTACACCCCTAGGATTTTTTTTTTTATGCTACCGGTTTCGGGTTTAGGTCTGGTCCAAAAGATGGACCCTGTGTGGTGTGTATGAAATGTATGTGGACTGGCCAAGGTGGAATCCGGACTCACGGCCAGCCAGGTGTACTGATTCATGACCAGCGCTTCATGTTTCACTGACTCTCCATGCGACACCCTCTGGCTGCATACTGACCCCCGGAGGAAAAGGTGGTGGAGGGAGTGTAAAGCGGAATGGAGGGGAAGTGGAGGGAGGGGGAGGGGAGGAGCTCAAGGAGGAGAGGGGTGAGAGACGCTCCAGGCGGTGCCGCTGCAAGTCAAACGTACCTCCTATGCCTTGTTTGCCTTCCATGGTGTAAAGCTCACTGATCATGATTTACGATGCAAAATGAATACAGTATGCAACGCATCGGTGTATCTCTGTCAGGTTAATACATCACAGAAGTTGCCCACTTGGTGGGTCAATCTTAATTTTGTGAGCTTATTTTCCGTTGCATTCCCAGTAGTCCTCTCTCTCTCTCTCTCTCTCTCTCTCTCTCTCTCTCTCTCTCTCTCTCTCTCTCTCTCTCTCTCTCTCTCTCGTCCATATGCTTCAGAATTCCACGGCTTAGTCTCAAGGTTATAAGATTGTATCATTTTCAGCAGTCGGGTTAGATAGAAAAGAGTAAGCTACTACACAAAACTTGTATTTTTAAAGAAAAAAAAATGTGCAGAGACATGGGGAAGTCCCAGATGTAACCGGAAAACGATTACATTTGGTGGGGGGGAGAAGAAAAAAAGAAGTAGACGAAC
>JADBJO010000027.1:375000-377500 GCA_016801955.1 Conus betulinus | reverse complement strand
TGCCCCCACGTCTCTCTCTCTCTCTCTTCTCTCTCTCTCTCTCTCTCTCTCTCTCTCTCTCTCTCTCTCTCTCTCTCTCTCTCGTGATAACTGTAGTAAAGAAGAACCACACACATCCCCTCTCTCTCTCTCTCTCTTGACGGCCCCTGCCAACACCCCACCTACCCCCCCCTTCTCTCTCTCTCTCTCTCTCTCTCTCTCTCTCTCTCTCTCTCTCTCTCTCTCTCTCTCTCTCTTCAAAAACATGAGTCAGAAAAGTGTTTACACCGCGTCCTTTTTTTTCCCTCCCTTTTCATTTCTATGCCTCTATTTTTCACGTTTGAGCTTGCCATTTGTTAAAAGACCCATCGAATGTCACACACACACACACACACACACACACACACACACACACACACACACACACACACACACACACACAGAGAGAGAGAGAGAGAGAGAGAGAGAGAGAGAGAGAGAGTTAACTATAGAAAAGAAGTGATGGAAAAGGAAACAGGTGGACAACATGACAGACAAACAGACTGACAGAGGTGACGGAAAAGCGGAGTGAGGGCACAGGGAATCAACCTGAACACACACAAAAAAAAGAGAGCATTAAATGCTGAGAACGCTGTTTGATCTCTCAGTGTATGTATTGGTCTCTTTTTACTGATACTCTCTCTCTCTCTCTCTCTCTCTCTCTCTCTCTCTCTCACACACACACACACACACACACACACACACACGCGCGCGCGCGCGCGCGCGCGCGCGCGCACGCACACCACACACACACACACACACACACACACAACACACAGAATATATATATAATTCAAAGTTTTAAAATCTATCCATTTTCGTGTGAAATTTCTCTGACGTTGTGGGTGTGTGCTGAAATTCACCCCTGCAGATTATATGCAAGTAATTCTTCTTCTGTATTCCACTTCCTCCAACTCCCCGCAGTTAGTCCCCATGGGGTATGAAAGGAAATGGCGAGGCGTGTTTTGTCTCTTTTCGAAGCCCGACATCGCTCGTTTCCCTTCTCCAACCCCCCCACCCCCCACCGCCTGTGGATTTGTATTAGAAAAAACAAGGACAGGTTGCACACAGACAGATTCACAGACAACGCGTTTTGCACACGAACGCGAACGAACGCACAATGCACGCATGCACGCATGTACGCACACGCGCGCACACACACACACACACACACACATATACACACACGCGTGCGCGCGCGCGCACGCACGCATGCACGCACGCATACACACACGCACACACGCATGCACGTACACACACGCACACACATTACATATCACACAGTCATAGAGAAATATTGGAATTAGATAGACCAGACATGGGAATACGTTGCGACAAGAAGATGCTCATAACACGGGGAGCATATGAAATGAATGCATCAAATCATATAAAGGATATCATGTATCTTATGTCAACAAAAGACGCCATACTTTATGTCAAAGTTTGACAATAACGCACGTTTGGAATGTATCATCAACACGCAAGCTGCCAGGCTAGCCAGAGAGGAACTCATACCGAAGCACATCTGCTGAAACTGAGTGACAGTTTGGTGGCGAAGGAAGAGGGAACTGAACAAAATGAAAGGAGGTAAGGTAAATTTGCTTATAGCCCAGCCGACCGCGAAGGATCATATCAGGGCTGTCACTGCATTGAAGTCATCTCGCAAAAAAAAAAAAAAATTAAAAAAAAAATAAAATAAAATAAACAACGTGAAGACATGGCAAGAGTGATTTGGCATTGGTTTCTCCATGCTGCAGGGTGTCTGTTGCATAACAAGAGACAGAGAACAGATCAGGTCAAGGTCGGGATCCTGTAGACACTGCTCCCATCTCACCGATGTAGCATGCTGTGAGTTTTGAAGAAAAGATTAAAAAAAAAATTTTTTTAGGTGAGCGTGGAGGTGAGGAGAGGGACGGGGTGGTGCAAGGGGGGAGGGGTGGAGACAGTTCACTTTGTGGTTGAAGGAGCTAGGCGGATGGACAGACGACAAGAACCTTGGAGAAGGAAGCTGTTTCGTTCATGCAAACCGACGTCGAACGTTTTGAACTCGACTGGGCTAAAGCACGTTACGTGACGAAAGGCAAGGAAACGGTAAGTCAAGGAAAAAGCTGCCCGCCTGCCTGCTTGCCTTTGAACTAGCTCATCATGACCTACCAGCAGTACACATGTCCTTTTGCACCTCTTCGTGACACTGACAGTAAACTATTGACAGCCCTCCCCTCCACTGTCAACTCCCCCTCCCCCTCCCTACCAGCTCATGTCCCCCACCCCTCTCCCTTCATAGCGTGTGACTAAGAATAGGCAAACTGCCTCTCAGTTAGCTTTTTTGTTTTTTTCTGATGTTTATGTTTGTTTGTTTATGTATTTATTTGTTTATTCATTCAATTATTCATGTCCACAAATCATCTACTTATCTAGTCATCGTGACGTGTTAATGAGTCTTTTTTTTTGCAAATGTTTGATGCCTTAATTACATGTTACG
>JADBJO010000027.1:355000-365000 GCA_016801955.1 Conus betulinus | reverse complement strand
CGTAGTGTAAACGTGTCATATCTTTACAGTTCCCCGCGGCTGATCAGATGAAACCCGCTGACGGCCTCTCCAGTCCAGATAGGAATCGCGAGCGTCCAGAAGGATGGTCAACACTGATTACTCCTAGCATGACGCCATGAAGCCGTAAAGGATAACATGACTACGAGTGCAAGTGGAATGCTCAACGTGCGTGTTCTTGCCATATACACTTGTTCCTTTCTGCCACATACACCTGTTCCTTTCTGCAATTGCCATGTACATTTGTTCCTTTCTGCCATGTACACTTGTTCCTTTCTGCAATTGCCATTTACATTTGTTCCTTTCTGCCATGTACACTTGTTCCTTTCTGCTATTGCCATGTACACTTGATCTTTTCTGCAACTGCAGTATACACTTGTTTCCTTTTTGCAATAGCCCTATACACTTGTTCCCTTTTGCAATTGCTATATTGCTTGTTCCTTTCTTTCAGCAGTTATTCGTCTTCTGTGAAAAAAAAGTCTTTCTCTTCGCACTGGTATACCAACCAAAGTTTTCATAATCTATCCTAATGATATACCTTGGACGACTATTGAAATACGACTCTTAATAGAAAAGCGTATGCGAAAGCTAAACAAACGAATCTACCTGAAGACTGGAATAGTTTTTAGGGCAATTTCGGAATTATTTCACAGTTTAAGAAAGACAACGACATGCAGAATTTTATAAAGAAATAGACGATAAGGCATCAGATCCATTAAACTTTGGGTCAGAAGGACTGATGGAAGCCAGCTCATTCTTTTTCTTTCAATAAAAAGGGCATTGACAGTGATGACATTCCCCCTTTACTTTCAAAAAAACACACAGTGTATTATTGTAATAAAGACAAAGCCGAATACTAAAGTTTTTTTTCATAGAACAATCCGCTCTCGACAACAACGATGACGCGCTACCACAGATGTCGTTTGCCAACTGTGAAATTGATGAAACTATACTGACTGATGATGAAATCATATCAGTTGTCAGAAATCTCGACCAGACAAAAATCATCTGTCCCTGACCTGATCCACAACAAACTACTTATATCTGCATTAAAGGTCATGGCTAGCCCTCTTGCACAGTTATTTCATAGATGCCTGAACGACGGTAAATTTCCGTCCCTGTGGAACAGGCAACATGACACTGAACGAGAAGATGAGAAAAAAGGAGACAGCAGATTGAAAGAAAGGAGGAAAAGGCATGAAAAGGAGGGAAAAGAGAAGAAAGAGGAGGAGGAGGAGGACAGCAATGAATTTGGAGAGGAAGAGAGAGAGAGAGAGAGAGAGAGAGAGAGAGAGAGAGAGAGAGAGAGAGAGAGAAAAGAGACGAAAGAGGGGTTGAAGAAGCAGAAGGGTGAAAAGGGAATAAAGGAAGGTAGAGAGTAGGATGTGGCGGGAAGAGAGAGAAGGCAGAAGAAGACGGAGAAAGAGAGGAAATACTACGAAAAGAGAGGAGCAGACGATGAGGAGGAAAAATGGGGTAGAAAAAAGAAGGAGAAAAGAGAAGCAAAGACACAGAGAGGAAGAAGAAGAAGAAGAAGAAGAAAGAAGAAGAAGAGAGAGAGAGAGAGAGAGAGAGAGAGAGAGAGAGAGAGAGAGAGAGAGAGAGAGAGAGAAGAGTGATGAGGAAGACGATATTATAAAAGAAAGAGCAGGAGAAAAAAAAAAAACATGGTACAAGACGATAGAAGAAGAATGACTCATTTGTTGAAGAGAAAAAGGAAGAAGATAGAAGAGGGCAAAAGGAAAGGGACAGAGAGCAATGAGAAGAAGAGAGAGAAGAAAGGTAAGGAGACAAGGAGAAGATGAAGGAGAAGAGGAAAAGAAGGAGGAGGAGGAAGAGGGAAGGTGAAAGAGATGGATAGGCAGAGGGGTAAGAGAAGGAGGGGAGGGCAGCGGAAGATTAAAGTGAGTTGAGAGAGAGAAAGGAAAAACGAATGGATATAGAGAAAAGCGGGAATTCGGGACAAAAAGGAGGGGGAAGAAACAAAGAGTCATGTTAATAGTCCATTTAGATATCTGTTTTACTGTTTATACCGGTCCTCTCTCTCTCTCTCTCTCTCTCGAATCTCTCTCCTCTCTCTCTCTCTCTCTCTCTCTCTCTCTCTGTCCTGTTTAACCACTCGCTTGTTATCTTTTCCTTCATCATCTCTCTTTCTCTTTCCCCTATATTTCGTACAGTCATCTTTATTGCATTTTCGAACTTTTTCTTGATAATTTTTTTTTTCTTCTCCTATGTCTTCATTTCGACCATTCCTTTCCTTATTTTTTTATTATGTCTCTCTCTCTCTCTCTCTCTCTCCGAAAATCATCTCTCTCCCGATCTCCCTCTCTCTCCTCCCTCTCCTCTCTCTCTCCCTCTCATCTCTCTCTCTCCTCTCAGCCTCTCCTCTCTCTCCTCTCATCCACACCTCTCCGTTCGTTTCTTCTTTCTACAAACCTACTATGCTTTAAGACTGGACATCTGTGTTTTGTGTGTGTCTCAGTCCGTCGTTCTTTGCTTCTCTGTTTATCCAAGGATCACTTTTCTCCTCTCCCATGTTATTCCTCCTTCTCCTTCACCTACTTTCCTTTCTTTCCTCTCTCCCCACCCCGTCACATCATCATCCTCTTGTTGCTCTCTCCTCCTCTCTCCTCCTCCTCTCCTCTCTCTCCCCCTCCATCTCTCTCTCTCTCTCTCTCCTCCTCTCTCTCTCTCTCTCTCTCTCTCTCTCCTCCTCTCTCTCCTTCCTCCTCTCTCTCTCTCTCTCTCTCCGTTGTGGGCTTTGCTGATGGCAAATAAAGACAAGAAGGTATGCATGAATAAGGCATTTAAGAGGAGCGCAACTGCACTTGAAGTTATGTAAATGCAAATATTGAAACATATGCATTAACCTAAAGTTAAAAATCATATGCTAGTTGTACTCTTAAAGTTAAAAGACATTGGAATGCTCATCAGTTATCTTGATGTATCTTTAAGATTCTTTGTTTATGTGCCATTGCATATGTACCACCACCCCTCCTCCGCCCATATCTTCAGCAGTGGTTGAGCCCCATTCGGCTCCTCTCTCCAAATCCCTTCTCTCTCCCCACCTGCTCCTCTGCAATCTCCTCTGAGTGCTTGCTCTCCTCTATCTCTCTCCCTCTCTCTCTCCATTCTCTTGTCTCCTCTCTCTCTCTCTCCTGTCCATCTCCCGTCATCTCTCTCCCCCCTCTCTCCTCCCTCTCTCTCCTCAGCACTCTCCTCTCTCTCTCTCCTCTCTTCACCCTCTCTCTCTCCTCTCTCTTCCTCTCTCCTCTCCCTCAGTCTCCTCCTCTCTCTCTCTCCTCGTCTCTCTCTCTCTCTCTCCTCTCTCTCCTGCTCTCTCTCTCTCCGCTTCTCTCTCTCTCCCTCTCTCTCTCTCTCTCTCTCTCTCTCTCTCTCCGTTGGAATTCAAGCTCACTATCATACATTCTACCAAAGCCAAATCTATGGTCATACCCACTCGCAGCAAACAAACAGAAACATTCTTTTCGTCGAAATCTTCATTTAAACAAGGACCTCTGTTGGATCGCACAATTTCTTCCCTACCCTTCCCACACACTGATCAATAATAATAATAATAATAATAAAAAGCAACTGAACTATCCATTGGTTCCTGAATCTCTATCGGGAACTGACGACGAACCGTTCTTTCTCTCTGCTAAGTCCGCAGTCCATGATATAGGCCGAAAAGTTACGATGAATTGTTTCTTGAAGTTTGGATGGTTTATATATATATATATATATATATATATATATATATATATTTTTTTTTTTTTTTTTTTTTTTTTTTGCAAGTGAGCGGGGGAACAAACCCTGCAAAACACTGCCTGCTGGTGCTCGATCGACATATTTTGATGGACCTGCTGAACTAGGAATTATATTTGATATGCTGTAAATTTGTTTTTAAGCAATCTCTTCCTCCGAGATGCAATATTTATTTCCAAAGCATCGTGAATTTGAAAATGTCGGCGTTCGGAGCGAAGACGTTTACTTAGGATTCGAGAATGGAAATAAACCAACCACCATTTGTGATTTCCGTCACAGGAGAGTTGTCAAAAAATTAATTTTCATTATAGGAGAGCCTTTATAGGGCCTATGGTTAATTCTCTTGGCAAGAAATCCCAACAAGACTCAAAACTGTGCGAACTTTTTCCCCCCCTCCACAAATCTGGGGAGATTCGCGAACATCATTGATCTTGGATTATGAACACAACAAAAAAAAAAAAAAAAAAAAAGGAGATAGAGGGGGTGGGGGGTGGTAATTAAGAACAGAGACAAAATCGCTGCGATTGCAAACAGACGATCTAGATTCGTGATCTAGAAGCTTGTTCAATTAACAACGGCCTTTATTCTGGACAGTAATTTATGTTTGGATCTCACTTCTAACACTTCACAAAATTTACTAGAACATTTTTTTTTTTTTAATTACATGAACACCTCATGTCCGCATAATTTCATATTTTAATTGAAATTCACAAACCACATCATTAGCAAACCCACATGTTTGACGAAATTTGAAAACACCGTCTGTACTATCCAAGACACGACCCCCCACACTTTTCCCCCATCTCTCTCTATCCCCCCCTCTCTCTCTCTCCCCCTCTCTCTCCACCCTCTCTCTCCATTCTTTCTTCTTTCTTCCTCACGCGAGTTGAGGGTGGGCAGCTGTGTCTACGCATCTGTGTCTGTCACTCTATCTGATTCCTAACGGCTTATCCGATAATCACTTCTTTCCCCCCTCTCGCATTCCTACCATTTCCCTGCCCATTCCCTCAGTCCGTCCTCCTATTAGTCAGTGGCAGAAGAGAAAATGGTCTTTCTACTGTCGATGGGGTCTGACCTTCCATTCCCTCCCTCTCTCTCTCTCTCCTCCGTCTCTCTCTCTCTCTCCTCTCTCTCTCTCCCTCCCTATCTCTCTCTCTTTTCTCTCCCTCTCTCTCTCTCCCCCCCCTCTCTCTCTCTCTCTTTCTCTCTTTCCCTCTCTCTGTCCCTCTCTCTCTCCCCCCTCTCTCTCTCTGTATGTCTGTCTCTCTTTCTCTCTCCTCTCTCCTCTCTCTCTCTCTCTCTCTCTCTCTCTGTCTCTGTCTGTCTGTCTGTCTGTCTGTCTGTCTGTCTGTCTGGCTCTCTCTCTCTCTCTCTCTCTCTCTCTCTCTCTCTCTCTTCAAAACATTTTCTCTCTCTTCTTCGCTCATCCATCTCTCTCTCTCTCTCTCTCTCCCCTTGTCTCTCTCTCGTTTTCCTTTCTCTTCTCCCCCTCCCCCCTCCTCTCTCTCCCTCTCTCCATACTCTCTCTCTCTCTGACTCACTCTCTCTCTCTTTTTCTCTCTTCTCCCTTTCTCTCCTTCTTCCTCCGCCGCCCCCCCCTCCCCCCCCCCCCCATTCTTTCTCTCTCTCATCTCATTCTCTCTCTCTTTCTCTTTCTTCCTTTTCGCTTTTTCTTCTTTTCTTGCTTCTCTCCTCTCTCTCTCTGTCTGTCTCTCCTTTCTCTCTCTCTCCCTCTCTCTCTCTCTCCTCTGTCTGTCTGTCTCTCTTTCTGTCTCTCTCTCCCTCCCTCTCTATCTCTCTGTCCTCTGTCTGTCTGTCGTCTGTCTGTCTGTCTCCTGTCTCTCTCTCTCCTCTCTCTCTCCTCTCTCCTCCTCTCTCTCGCGCTCTGTCTTCGAACCATTTTGCTCTCTTCTTCGCTCACCCTCTCTTTCGCTACCCTCCACCCTCTCTCCTCTCTCTCTCTCGCTCTCCTCTCTCTCTCTCTCTCCATCTCTCTCTCTTGTCTCTCTCGCTCGTTTTCCTTTCTCTCTCCACCCCTCTCTCTCTCTCCCTCTCTCCATACTCTCTCTTTCTCGTTTCTCTCCCTCGCCCTCACTCTCGACTCTCTCTCTCTCAAGACCTCCATCCTCTCTCGCTCTTTCTCTCTTCTCTCCTCCTTTCTCCTTCTTTCCTCCGCCCCGCCTCCCCCCCATTCTTTCTTTCTTTCTCTCTTTCTCCTCTCTCTCTCTCTCTCTCTCTCTTCACAAACACACTTTCTCTCCTCCCTCTCCTCCCCCTCTCTCTCTTTTTTCTCTCTACTCCCTTTCTCCCTCTTCCTCCCCCACCCCCCTTCTTTTTCTCCGTCTGTCTGTCTGTCTGTCTGTCTGTCTCTCTCTCTCTCTCTCTCTCTCTCTCTCTCTCTCTCTCTCTCTCTCCTCTCTCTCTCTCTCTCTCTCTCTTCTCCCTCACGCCTGACAGACATCTCATTGCCTGTCCGCCCCTCTTCTCGAACAGCTAGGCAGTGGGAACCACGTCCACGTAAACCTCCTGCTGACAGTGATGCCAGAGTGGCTCATCACGGACTAAACTGACTCCTACACATGTGGTTCGGCTTCTGTTCATTAAGTTAATTAAGCTGTCGTCGTCGAGTGCGTCCCCCCCCCCCCCCACCTCCTCCCCCGCTCGGTCGCTACCTGTACTCCCTAACCCAAGCCAAACAATTACTCCCGATGCCATCACTTTCCTTCGATCTCTGTCTGCCTGGATATGCGAGTCTAAATCTGCCTGTCTGTCTATCGACCTTTTTTTTTTTTATTATCCCGAAACCCCTCCCCTTCTACCACCCTCTATGTGAGTGAGTGTGTGTGTGTGTGCGCGCGCGCGGGGGTGTGTGTGTGTTCTTCCTCTCTCTCTCTCTCTCTCTCTCTCTCTCTCTCTCTCTCTCTCTCTCTGCGTGAGTGCATACATGCGTGCATGTGAGTGTGTTGTGTGTGCATGCATGCGTTGCGTGCGTTGTGTGTGTGGTGTGGGTGGTGTGTGTGTGTGTGTGTGTGGTGTGTGTGGTGTGTGTGTGTGTGTTCTTCCCCCTTCTCTCCCTCTCTCTTCTTTCTCTGTTTCTTTCTCTCTCCCTCCCCCCCCTCTCTCTCTCTCTCTCTCTCTCTCTGTGCATATGTGTGTGTGAATGCGCACGTGCATGTCTTTACTCCTCGAAAGAAAGCTGTACAAAAAGATAAGAAAAAAAGAGCAAAAGGCTGTAGATGCACCAACCACTATAACCTGTCTTTGTTTGTTTGTTTACGGGCAGATGAAAAAGGGGGAAAAGCAACAGAAAAAAAATACGCTATTTCCCATCCCTTAACCTCAAAAGTGTAATGGATCTGACATGTCTGATGTCTCATGAAGTAAAGTAAAAAAAAAAGTAAGAAAAAAAGGTACAGAAGAGAATACGACGTCTGTCGATGGCCGTCAATGATACACCAAAGCTGTCACTGAACCTGGTTTTGACAAAGCCACAGCAGAGCAATGCTTCCAATGGTACTAATTACTTTGGTGCTGGTGAGACCAGTTCTCAGCCATTTTCCGCCAGCTGAACGCGCAACGTTCTGATGGTAAATACCCGGTAATCTTCAACTCCCCCGGCCTTCCCCTCCCCCTCCCCCCCCCTCCCTCCACCTTCGCCCCGCCAAGCACGTCTTTCACAGCACCCCATTCCTTCCCATCTCTCTCTCTCTCTCTCTCTCTCTCTCTCTCTCTCTCTCTCTCTCTCTCTCTGTAACTTCATACAGAGCTTATGATGTGCGAAATTGTTTCAATATATTTTTTTGGTTTAGAAAACCAAACAACATCTTAGGAACATACAGAGCTTCTCTCTCTCTCTCTACTCTCTTTGGCTCTCTCTCTCTCTCTCTCTCTCTCTCTCTCTCTCGTTGTCTTTCTTTTGTCTTTTTCCTCTCTCTTTGGTTTTTGTTTTTGAGGGGGGAAGGTGAAGATGATTCCTTTTTTCTGTCTGTAGTTCTTGGTATGTATTCATATGTAGAGGCTGTGCTTGCTCATGTTTCTTCAACAAAACGACTTCTTGCTTGATATATGACGTTCACACACACACCCATGTTAAGGGGTAACGCCCTCTTACAAACAAAATGATCCGACTTCAGCTCTCGCTCTCTCTCTCTCTCATCTCTCTCTCTCTCTCCTCTCTCTCTCTCTCTCTCTCTCTGTGTGTGTGTGTGTGGTGTGTGTGTGTGTGTGTGTGTGACAAATAGGGTATCCTGTGAGACGAAAAAAGGAAGGCACAGGAGATGGGAATATGGCCTCTGCCGATGGCCACCACTACACAAATGACACCCACGGCTTTCACTGACCCTGTTTTGACTGAAGTCAGAACACTACACTGTTTGCCCTGTTACTCATAGCCAATGGGGCTGCTGAGACCAGTTCTCAGTGATGTCCCGCTGATTCCCCGCGGATTCGGCTCTCCTGTTTGGCTACCCTCTAATCTTCTTCCCCCTCCTCCTCTTTCTCTTTCATATCGCCGCTCTCCATATCATCTGTGTGCGTTCGTGCATGCGTGCGTGCGTGCGTGCGTGTGTGTGTGTGTGCTCTCGCATACATATTTCGATGCAGGACTTAAAATTTGTCACTATTTCTAGCACATCTTAGCGAAACGTTAACATTTTGATTTTTTTTTTTTTTTTTTTTTTTTTTTTGGGGGGGGGGGGTTAGAGTGGTGGTGGGGGAGGTCTTTTTCCTCCGTGAGGTTATTAATACCTCTTTATATATGAGCTCGTTCATGACTGATTGCTTCATATAATGTTCATGCGCTCTTGTGATCAAGTCTCTCTCTCTCTCTCTCTCTCTCTCTCTCTCTCTCTCTCTCAAGCTACATAGCTTTGAGCTGACAACCACCAAAGTGCCGTTGCGATGAACCCCGCGAGGACTCGGATCCATGTCACGGTAGTTTTAGACAGAGTAAACATGACATGCTCGGATGATAGCGCCACTTAGGGCCATTACAGCCATCATTACGTTTAAACCACTGGTAGTCTACCTCCACCCTCCTCTTCCTCATCTCTGTCCTCCCCCCCCTCCCCCCCCCCCCCCCCCCCCCCCCCCCCCCACACACACACACACACACACACACACAATCCCAACTGCTCTTTACAGTAATCAATTTACCATGACCTCTCTCTCTCTCTCTCTCTCTCTCTCTCTCTCTCTCTTGTTCGCTCGCTCCTCGTTTACTCGCTCTCTCAGTTTGTCAATTGCAGCAGGTCTGATCCGTGTCAGTGGCTCAGTGCGGCCACGGCGCCACGTGTTACCATTACTGCGTTTAATCCCGCTATTAGGCCATTTGGTTGCTGCCCCAAATACCCTCCCTCCATACCCCGTTACTGTAATTCCTTTACCATGGTTGGTACCGTCTGTCTGTCTCCCTCTGTCTGTCTGTCTGTCTGTGCCTGTGTCTGTCTGTGAGTCTGTATGTCTGTGAGTCTGTGTATGTGTCTGTGAGTCTGCCTGTCTGTCTGTCTGTCTGTCTCTCTCTCTCTCTCTGTTATCAAGTAAAGCATAAATTTGAGTTAGCCGATGAAAGCATTTTCAAACAACCCCGAAATGATAGGAAATAAGTAACATAGGGCATCATTTGCAAGATTCACTCTGACGTTCTGCAGTTTCCATGTACTTTTTAAGGGGACGTTTTTACCACGTCGACAATCGATGCTGTCGATCAAAGGCAACTGTCACGGCGGACGATGGGAAAGGGAGAGTGTGGGAACGTCCCTCACGATCGCAGAGTGGATGTGTGGAACTTTGCGGTGGCTTAGCGACTGCCGTCCCATCAGTTTCCTGAGTCGGCCTCATGCGGCACAGGACCGACGCCATTCATCATGAAGACGACCTCCCGGTAGCCTTGAAGACGGCCTTGGGGGTAGGGCAACAAAGCAAGGCACCACCATCACCCCAGACACCCGTCTGGAACGACTTGTGAAGGATAACACGGACTACACCCGAATAACAACTTGACCCAGGCTCCTGCCTGTGGGATTCCACGGCCCTGGGTACCTCCCTTCAAACCCAGATACAGACCTCACTTAAGCCTGCCAGCTTCCAACTCTACCAGAAAACTGACTCTACGTGTTGCAGTTTGCTGCAACATACAACTTTTCTCTGAAAGCAACACCGTGAGGACGTTAAACTCAACCATGTCACGGGCGATGGGAGAGAGTATCCAAGACTGTTT
>JADBJO010000027.1:337500-342500 GCA_016801955.1 Conus betulinus | reverse complement strand
GTTTGGGACACAGCTTATCTTCCATGCATGTGTTCGAGTATTCTACCTTAAGTGGCTGCCCGTCTTGGCATGCCTGAGGAGTCCCTCTGAAACAAAATGGCCATCGTTCGCATGGACACAGTCACACATTATTGCTCAATCCTTGTGGACAGGACGGGACCAAAAATGTATTTCAATTTGTTTTTCCCTTTTCACACCCTAAAACCAGTCTTCTTTTCTATTTTACCCAGTAACTTCAACTTTACAGTAAGAATCAAGATAAAATTGGTAGTGCGTGACAATTATATGTTACACGCTATAGAATTTTTTTTTTCTGAGTTCTTCTCCTCTTCCGTCTTCTTCTTTCTTTCATGATCTTCAGTTTGAAAGGTTGCATGAGTCCTCGTTAGCGTTTTTAAGGTTGTACTCGTTCATCTGTGACGTGGTAAATATTGTCGCCAGTGTATCAACACGCACTGAGTAGGACAAATCCTGTGCGTTTGGATCATAATTTGTAACTGAAATTAGTGTCCAATGTACTGTTTTGCTCATAATTACTCGACGCGCAGGCCAGTGTTGTCTTGTTGACTCTGAGAGGTATGGATCAGTGAAATGAGCTGGTAGGACACACTATTACAGCTTTTTTCTGTACTCGTTTGCCACGGAATTTTCCTTTCGCATTTTCGCCGTGTAGGTCTAGAGACATTGTGTGGTGATTTTAGACGGATCGTGCGGTAAGATCAAAAGAGCTGTAAAGTAATGTATCAAAGTAACATGCATAGAACAGGGCGAAATTTTTCATTTACCCTATTTACGTATGATTTATATCCTGATCAGCTCGTGACCTCGCAGAAGCAGCGTCTTGGCATTTAAATTTGTACATGATGATTTTAAACTTCATTGCAGCGCTGTTGTTCACCCCCCCCCCCCCCCCCCCCATCCACCACCCCCACCCCCGTCACTAAAAGGATTTCAAATCTTTTTTAGCCTGAGGGAGAGAAAGTCGGCGAGCAGATCATAATGCTGGGCGTTGAGAAACGTACAGGCATGCGCAAACGCTCGCGCGTTGGTGGTCTTGCGTGTAATTGCACGTGTTACTCGAAACCCTACTCTGATTCAGAACATACCCCACAAACAAGTCAGCGGCGATGGTCTTCCTTAAACTGCAAAATCTACGGAAGATCAAGATGTATTCTACAACTCTGGGTGGACCAGGTCATTCTGAAACAACAGCCGCCAACATCCTGTCCGACCCCAAGCTAAGCAGGGGAACCTTCAGTTCCGACACACCGGTCAGAAGCGGAAACCCAGCGGCAGGTAGAAAGGGACAGAGACTGGCAGTCGACAGGTAGAGAGATAAGCATACGGGTCAAGGTAAAAAAAAAAAAAAAAAAAAAAAAAAAAAAAAAAAAAAAAAAAAAAAAAAACCACGGCCACTGCATGAGTCATGGGAGGGGGGGGGGGTGTGGTGTACGGGGAGGGAAGGGGTGTGCGGGGAGGAGGCTAGCGGGAGGTGGGGGGGGGGGGGGGGAGGGGGGGTAGTGGGTAACCATCGATGTGTCACCAGCCGATCCAGCAGATTTAGACCCGATGTCGGGGAGCGTTTGTGTGATCTACAACCTTTAAGCCTGTCTGTCGGCAAACTACACCTTGTCAGCGGCGAGCGGCATTGACCCACATAGCCATCCGCTCTCTCATCACCCCTCCACCACCCACCCTCACTCCCGCCGCCCCCCCCCCCCCCCCCCCAGCCTCACCCCCCACCCCCACTTCCCATCCTTCCCCCTACCCCCCCCCCTTCCCCCTCTCATTCCCCTCCATCCCACTGACTGAAAACTGATATTATGGTTTGTTTGGGGATCGCATTTTTGGGACAGAGCGAAGTGGGAGAGGACTGGGAAAAGAAGGGGAGGAAAGGGTGTTTGTTTGTACGCGAGAGAGAGAGAGAGAGAGAGAGAGAGAGAGAGAGAGAGGGGGGGGGGGGGGTAAAGGTGGGGGGATGAGGAGGATGGAGGGGAGAGCTGTTGATCGTCGGAGTGCCTCTGTTTTGATACGTTAGCACGCAGTACCTGACCTATCTCCCATCCCCACCTCCAAATACATATCCACGTATGCGTGCACGCGCACGCGCATATGAGCGCGTATGCACACACACACACACACACACACACACACACACACACACACACACACACACACACACACAAACACATACACACACACGTGCGCGTACGCACGCGCGCGCTTACACACACACACACACACACACACACACACACACACACACACACACACACACACAATATCAGGCTATTACAGTGATCCCCTTTTCACTGTGAGTAAAGTTCTTTTCTTTTTCGTCAGAAAATTTGGATAAAGAACAAGGACAAAAACAAGAAGAAGAAGAACAACAACAACAACAACAACAACAATAACAACAACAACATCAACAAGAACAAGAACAAGAACGAAAACAATAACGAAGAACAAGAGCAAGAAGGAGAAGAAAAACAACAACATCAACAACAACAACAACAACAGCAACAACAACAACAATAACAACAACAGCAGCAGAACTGTTCAGGATATATCATCATAAACATTAACTCTGTTAGTCACAGTTTCACGAGCTCTCCAGCCAAAAGCCGGCCCACGACTACTCTGGAGATTGTCCCTACGAGGCATCTGCAACAGCTCACATAGGAGATTGTCCCTACGAGGCGCCTGCAACAGCTCACATAGGAGATTGTCCCTACAAGACACCTACAACAGTACACATAGGAGATTGTCCCTACGAGGCACCTATAACAGTGCACATATGAGATTGTCCCTACGAGGCACCTACAACAGTTCACACAGGAGATTGTCCCTACGAGGCACCTAAAACAGTACACATAGGAGATTGTCCCTACGAGGCACCTAAAACAGTTCACATAGGAGATTGTCCCTACGAGGAACCTACAACAGTTCACATAGGAGATTGTCCCTACGAGGCACCTAAAACAGTACACATAGGAGATTGTCCCTACGAGGCACCTAAAACAGTTCACATAGGAGATTGTCCCTACAAGGCACCTACAACAGTACACATAGGAGATTGTCCCTACGAGGCACCTATAACAGTACACATATGAGATTGTCCCTACGAGGCACCTACAACAGTTCACACAGGAGATTGTCCCTACGAGGCACCTAAAGCAGTTCACATAGGAGATTGTCCCTACAAGGCACCTACAACAGTATACATAGGAGATTGTCCCAACGAGGCACCTACAACAGCTCACATAGGAGATTATCCCTACAAGGCACCTACAACAGTTCACATAGGAGATTGTCCCTACAAGGCACTACAACAGTTCACATAGGAGATTGTCCCTACGAGGCACCTACAACAGCTCACATAGGAGATTGTCCCTACGAGGCATCATCTACAACAGCTCACTTAGGAGACTGTCCCTACAAGGCACCTACAACAGTTCACATAGGAGATTGTCCCTACAAGGCACCTACAACAGTTCACATAGGAGATTGTCCCTACAAGGCACCTACAACAGCTCACATAGGAGATTGTCCCTACGAGGCACCTACAACAGCTCACAAAGAAGATGCTACGAGACCCACCCACTACTCACAGAGGAGATCCCATCTTGTACCTCCAATAACTCATAGTGGAGATGCTAAATAACACGTGCTATAGTTTACAGTGGAGATGTGATGCAACACCTTAAAATATTTCATTTTGGAGATGCTCTATGACTCATACGATAACTTAAAGTGGAGATGCTTTGACATGCACAATAACGAACAGTAGCTAGGGTGTGTAACACCTGTTTATAGTTCACAGTGGAGATCCTATGAAACAGCCAAAATGGCTGACATTAGATTCAATTCATGTTGGATATACTATATAACAATCACAAAGAGCTCACAACAGAGATGCTACAGAACACTTGCAGGATTTCAGTAGAGTCGCGATGCTAACATCATCTTCTACAGCTCACAGTGAAGATGCTACACAATATTTTTCAAAAGCTGTTACTGGACATACTGGATCCACATGCTACATGCAAAATCTCACAGCGGAGATGTTATTCATAACCTCAAATAGCTCACAGTGGAGATGATATACGACAACTGTAATCTTCACGGCAGAGATGACAATAACTGTAATACCTCACCGTGGAGATGTCACATAACATGCACAACATCTCCCAGTGGATATGCTGTGTGAGATATCCACCACTTCAAAGTGTAGATTCTATCGCTCCCCTCTAAAAGCCTTCATGGATGAAACGGCAGTCCCTTTCCACCAGAGAAGATGAAACACACGAACAACTGAAACAGTTAGACAAGTTAGCTGCTTCATCACGGATGAGTTTCAAAGACCAAAGGCATTCACTAAGCCACTCCCTGGGTAAAGGAAAAGTAGCTGTAGCCAGTCAAGCCATTCCAACAGTGACAAAAGAACCAATAAAGAAGACACGGAAGATGGTATGATGACTCCTGGACAAACACAAAGAGGGGGGAAAAAAGAGAAAAAGGCACAGAATAGCCTGCAAAAAAAAAATCGGCCAGTGTGGCACCTCCTCCGTAAGCACAGGGTCTGGTGCGTGCAGTTCATGCTGAATCCAAAGCTCTACTGATGTATGATATCTGGCTCAGTGGAATCAATGGAGGCTGAAATCACCGATTACACAATGAAATGGCTGACTGTCCCATCTAGTTTCATGACGTTGCACTCTACTCTCGCTGCGCAAAGCTGCCGCCACCCCTGAGATCCCACATGGAGGAGTACAAAGTAAGCAGATCAAGGTTCCTAGTCATGCTGGACGACTCCGAAGATAAGGTCGTGAGATGAAAATAGCCCGAACTAAAATCTGGCATAAAACAGAAAATTCAGGAGGCACTGAACATAGCAATGGGAAACGTAAAGATCAGGGAGATGACAGGACTCACACAAACTAACAGGCAGGCGCTGGGGTCGACAGAAATGAAGTGGTTGTCGAAGGCGAAAGAGAAAC
>JADBJO010000027.1:317500-327500 GCA_016801955.1 Conus betulinus | reverse complement strand
CAGAATTTCACTCCATTCAGAGATACATGGTTGTAGCTCTGATGTATCTGGATAACAAAATTTGTTACTGACGACTGCCAGTGAACAAATTCATTTGTGTTCATATATACATACGTCCCCCTCCCCCCAACCTCACCTCCATCACACGCCAATGATGGACCATATAGAATAGAGGGGGAGGATGGGATGAAGTCCAGTTTGGGAAAAAAAAGGCAAACTATCATCATCATCATCACCATCATCATCATCATCATCATCATCATCATCATCATCATCATCATCATCATCATCATCATCATCATCATCATCATCACCATCACCATCACCATCATGATCACCATCATCATCATTATCACCACCATCATCACTATCACCACCACCATCATCATCATCATCATATTATTATTATTATTATTATTATATGGCACTTATCCTTGGTCAGAGACCAAGCTGTAAGAGCTTTACAATCTACATTCACGTTTACACAACGGGCTGCCTGCCTAAGTAGAACCGACCGAAGAGCTTCCTGCTGGCGCTAATCATTCATTTCCCGTATCATTAGTCGAATATCAGTCACTCAGACTTTCGCTCACTCCTTGGTTGTTGTTTTTTTTTTTTTTTTTTACGAAAGATGCATGCTAAGTGTATACGTATCATCCATACCAACGGCCAAACTGGCCTTCTCTTCCGAACGTTAGTGGTGGGATTTCAAGAGTGCGCAAGAACTTACGCGTGAGTTCACACACGGAACCTGGATTTTTAGTCTAATTTGAAGAACTTTCAGTCAGAAACTACTGTGATCTCCAACGTAAAAATACCCCTGTATCAAAACGATCCGGCGAAGATTCGAACCCGCAGCCCCAGAACCACGAGTTCGGCGCTGTGCCAGCTGAGCTCTTCCGGCCGTTGAATCCACCCAGTAAAACCAACAACGTGCCTTTTGGAAATATTTTGGGGGCAGATGAAGTTATTTATGGAAGATTTGCTTAACCCTTTTAGACCTGACAGATCCACTGGCTGTGTAACCTAACCCAGTCTGGCATATTTTGGCTGTTCAGTTGGAAGATCGGTTCCTCTTCATTCAAACTATCATAACTATTGATCGGCACAAAGCTACAGAAATGTCTTCTTTAATAGTGTATCAAAGTGTCATGGTGTTTGAATCAACCACTGACACAGGGTTCCCTGGTTAGCACGGGCTGAACAGTTCCCTCATCACTCTATCAGTTATTTCTTATTCTGGCAGATTATGTCATCACATTTGTGAGAAAATGTAAAGGAAAGCTGACTTTGTCATTGTCAAATATGTTCTCCTTCGATTATGTGGATTTATGTGGCCTTTGGAGTTATAAGGGGGGTTGTTTGTTTGTTTGTTTTTATTTTGCTTTTACTTTTTTTTTTTTTTAAACTATTTCTTAAGATCGACACCTTGATTTCTTCGAACGCTTGCCCCACTGTAGCCTACTGTACGTACTTGCTTATGGGCCGGAAGAAAAAATTGAAAGAAAACCCCTCACCGAATCATTCTAAATTTCCTCACTCAAAAGGAAATAAAAATAAAAAAACAAAAGTAGAAACAAAAGGAAAAAAAAAAAAAGAAAAGCATTTGATGCTAGAAGAAAACCGTTTCAAAATACTCTCCCCGATCCTTGCATTTATAGTCTATGCATGGATTTCAGATTAAACGTGCATAATTTGAACCTAGGCTGACGTTCGACCTCTAGCAGGGCGCATGCACTTGTGTGTGCGACCAAAGATAGTGCACGCCCTACGTACGATCTTCGGTGCGACTGTACGGGGGTTGGGCGCCGGATGGAGAGAGTTTTAAGCATCCCGAAACACACACACACACACACACACACACACACAGACCCATTCCCAAAGGATTCTCTCTCTCTCTCTCTCTCTCTCTCTCTCTCTCTCTCTCTCTCGCGTCCTTTTCCCTTTCTTATTCTGACCTCAGACTTTAGCCTCCCTTTCTGTTCGGGGACTCCCTTTCCCCAACTCCTAAGCACTGTGATTTACGCAATGTCAAAGTGCCATGCAGGCGCAAAAGGAAACGGTCTTATTTGAACCCTTTCACGTGTCATGGTCTGAGAGGTGCTTTATCCGAGCGCCACCACCAATTCCTCGCAGTGTATCACTGCAGCGGCACAAACAGATGACGAATGTGACAGGCCAGACCACTATGCCGGTGGGCGAGACAGAGGAGAAAGACAGTCGTCAATGGAGAAAAGGGGGGAAAAATTGATGCGCTCCCACTGTGGCGCGAACAAACCAACTTTGCACCCTTCTTGTACTTTTTGTCCCCCAGGCTGAAATTGGAAAAAGAGTCTTGAATGTACATCTACCAACGCGCGCCTTATATACATGTGTGTGTGTGTGTGTGTGTGTGTGGTGGGGGAAGAAGTGGGATGGGGGGAAAGGGAAATGGGAGATGGACAGGGGGGCAGGGAGAGGAGGCGGGGGGATCAAACTGAGAATGGGAATAAGATAAATACGGGGATGATCACTTTTTTTCCTGGCAGTTTCACTGTTCAAAAAAAAAAAAAAAAAAAAGCTTTGAACTCCTGTTTTGCGGGAGCTAAGCGCGAATGTAAATGTTCATTATTGTTCATTATTGTTAGTAGTGTTGTTATTATGATATCATTAGTAATAGTAGTAGTAGTAGCATTGCTGCTGCTGCTGCTACTCCTTCTACACTGTTACCATATTACCAGTAACGCCTCTTTCTTATTCAGTGGACCAACACTTCCCTTATCATCATCCCATTTGGGGTATTAAAATATCATAGAGCATTCTCATTTGTTACCACTTCATTTAATGGGGGGACAAGGAGCAAATGAATTAGATAAACAATAGAAGTGTAATGTAGAGTAATGTAGATTAATCAGTGTGGCATGGCGGTGTATATTCAGACCTACACGACAGGTGATGCACGCGGGTTCCATCCTCCAGCAGACATGTTTGTTATCGAGCAACCAGAAGCCAGACATATTCTGGACGTCCACCCTCCAGTATACCGATGACACACACACACACACACACACACACACACACACACACACACACACACATGCGCACACATACTACCCTTTTTTTGCAAGAGCATTCAAGATGTATGAACTTTATACTGATGTGGTAACCCCCCACATTGTGAATGAAAGCGAACCTTTTTTTTTTTTTTAAATCAAGTAAACTCCTATTTTGAGTACAGAGTGCACTGAAAGTGGGACCTCTTAATTAAAGCAGCATTTTGCGACGCTGCGGCTCACCATAAAACCAAGGGATGTCACTCTCCGATGTAATCGTAATCTTGTATTACATGTCGATGAAGCCTTTTTTGGGCCAAGATACGACGGTGGGGAGAGCGGTCGGTCGACTGTTCACTTTTTGCGCCTTTGGTTTGTTCTTGATTCCTCAGGAGACTTTGCTCGGAGTTGTTACTCCGTCAGAATGTTCAACACCGCAACAATTCTCACAAGAAATGAATTTTTGAACTTTACAGTTTTTGCTTGAACAGCAGCAAATCATTCGCTGTGGTTGATGGTCGACTGTTCCTCAATATTTCCCACTAAGCATCCAGAGAAGCGCTGTGGTTGGGTGCGGCATTTGTCTGGTCCGTGTGGTGTCAGGAACCGTTGAGATGATAGGGGTCGGTATCAATCCCTCAACCATACGATACAGAAGGGCGAGTCCCGTGTTATCCCTGTAGCGCTACTGCAGGCTTTCAAGTTGGAGATCGTCTAGCATGGTAGTAATGCAGCCAGGTTGCCTGGATTTACAGTCTGGAATTGTTTGATGGATCTTGTGGCTCGATGCTGAACCCGTTCAACGCGATCGTTGTCACCCTGTAGGTAGGGATCCCATGCGACTGACCTCACCAGGGCTGTGTACGCTGTTCTCTTGCACAGCTTAGGGCAGGATTTACAATTCTTCCGCAGAAAGCCAAGGATGATGTAAGTTTTCCTGACTGTGCTTGTGATGCGGATGTGACGTTTTAAGCCATTTGAATCGGTCGTACCTTGGTAGGTAGACTGTTAAGTGTGAAGAGTAAGCAAAGTGTAGACCGCCAATCAGAGAGAGGTAATATATAACTTAGATCCTACATCGAAGGCGTAAACCTCCCCCGTTCCCCCTCCGCACACATCCCTAGGGAAAGAAGTCCACTGAATTACATTTCTTTCCGTCACCAGATTATCTTCTCTTAGCTACTAAAAACGAAGATTGACGCCACTGATCTAGTATTCGGTTTAACTTTCATATTTCAAGGAACTACAGACTACGTTTATGGTATTTACAAAATTAACACTGGTGACTTATGAACGGGCAAGAAGCGAAAGTACAGACTGGGTCGATTATATTTCCTTTGCCTTCTTAATTATCTCATCTAATTTTAAAATGCTAAGGTCCACTAGCGTCACTAGGAACACTATTCGAAAGATTCTGTAAACTTTACCCTGGTTTGTAAGAACTGGGAGGGTCATTTACCGTTGAAGCTACTACGTGCCAGTCTTTTCGTTGTTATGACGTCACAAGACGGAAAAACTAGGGCTTGGCAACTAATCCGATTCGAACAAAAATGCTGGAAAGTGGAGTGCCGCAAAGAAATGTTCAGCAAGAACGCATGCCTCCTCAAACCACAGAAACGTTTCTCAGCCATGATCTCATCTCATGATTGTTTAAATAAAAATGTAGTAGGCCTACAGCACATCTTATCCTCTACATTTGCATATTTCATAGTCATCAAAACCTCAAAATCGTCAGTTGGACATTACAGACATCAACAACGACCTGTATACTTATTCTTTTCTTTACTTTATCTTTGTCTTTCTCTCACGTAAGATCAGTCGCTGAGGTGAGACGTTTCTTACCAGGGGTAACAAGTGGAGAGAGAGGGTCGTGTTTAGTGCGATCCAAGAGATGAAAGTAATGGGAAGGAAGGGGAGAAGGGTGTGGGTGGCCGGAGGTGGGGAGGTGGGGGCAGTTATCAATGGAGAGGGGAGGAAGAGGGGAGAGCAACTCATGCAATGTATTCCGGGGCACACAACTGAATGTGCCGCTGAGCACAGGCTGCGGAGGGGGAAGACAGAAGGGCAGGAGCGGAGGGGAAGTGTGATGGATGGAGAGATAGGGTGCATCACTCTGGACACGCTGTCAGCGGCTGGCAGGTCTGCCACTGCCTCCATTCATTACGTGCCCTCCAATGTCATTCTGGTTCCCCGACACGTAACTCAATACACACGAGAGTGCTCTCTCTCTCTCTCTCTCTCTCTCTCTCTCAGGAAAAAGAACCACGTTGGATACGTAGTAAATGACTTTTAAGGGATATAGTATTATGCGACTCAAGCTTAGAGTCATGCAGAATGGCACGTTGAATCAGGAAGGTTATTCAGCTGTTCATTGGATTTTTTTTTACACTTTCGGCTGTGTTAAACAGAACCAGTGTTCACAGAATCGTAAATTGTAATCACCTGTATGATTTTGAAAAGGCATTTGATTTAGAATCAAGACCATTACTTGGCCAGCCTTTGGTTCTAACAAACATAAATGACAGATCAATCAAGTAGGGTGCGTACAACCGTTCAAATAAGGATTAAATGCAGTGGAGTTTTCACAGTTTACACAATTCGTTCAAAGGTATGTGACAAGGACGAAAGCGTTGTCCTTATTTGTTTTCTTCAGTTTGTTGAATTAGCACCGACAAGAAATAATCAAAAAGGGGATAAATTTTCCAACACTTTTCAGTGATCTAATTGTCAGTAACAGATACTGCAGCTCCAACGTTTCAAACTCCAGCTGTCTTCAGATTCGGCGAAACAATCTATACAACACAACATGCAGACTCTAACTTAAAGCTGACTTTAAAAAAAAAAGAAAAAGATATAAAGTTATTGCTGTATTGAAAGAAAAAGTGTCTGCTTTCAATACAAGATTTTTTTCAATGGGGAGCTAATGGCTATTGTTTAGTGCATAAATGTTTTGGTGCTGGCTGAGGAGCTGAGTCTTGCTGACTAAATGCAGCTGCTAGTCATGCCCAAAAGAATTTGAAAAAGTTTTAAACATCCGTGTTCAAAACGCTATACAGTTCTGTAATTATAGAGATAGTCGACATTATATCTATTAACATAAATTCACCCGTGCAGTATTGGATGATATATGAATAAATGGTAACAGTTCACCTTTCAGATTATTAAAAAAGTAAATTGTTTGGAATCGCGTGATACTGGTGAGATTGTCCTTCAAAAGAGCCAGATGGTGGAAAGTGTGGAAGAGTTTACACGGTCAAGGACTTACTGGTGACAGGTGGCAAATTGTGTACGTATTCAGGGAAGCGATCGGTTTCATTGGAACAAAACATTGAAATCCTCTAAAATCGTGAAACGTGTATCTTTTGCTTGAATGCTACAGACATATCAAAGCTTACATGATTTTTTTTTTTTCAGATTTCGTTTTTTGAATTTAATAGTGCATCGTCTGTGGCATAACGTAGTTTCTGGCACTCTCTGAGATGTCCGTTAGGCAAAAATTTCAAGGGTGAATTTATTTCTCCTGGTCACTTACAGCAGAGGGGTTTTTTTTCCCCGTGTACACAGGCTGATACTTCAGCGGACTCTCTCTGTATAGACAGGCAAGGATTAATCCCATCTACCCAACAAAGGGAGAGGAGTTTTGCGTGTATGACCGTTTTTTAATCCCGCCATTAGGGCAGCCATACTCCAACTTTCGGGAAGGTGCATGCCATATGTAACGTGTCATCCATACCAACGGCCAAACTGGCCTTCTCTTCCGAAAGTTGGTGATGGGATTTTGCGTGTGTGCAAGATGTTATGCATGCGTTCACACACGGAACCTCGGTTTATAGTCTCATTCGAAGGACTGTATGGGAAAAGGAGTCAGAACCAAGGTTAACTCAGAGAGAAAAATCCAGCTGTACCGAAGCGGCCAGGCGGAAATTCGAACCTGCAACCCCAGGATCACCAAGATTACGAGTCCGGAACTCTGTGACTGAACTATTCCGGCCCCCGAGCAGAGATATAATTCTTAAAGATTTTAGGCATATCTAGATCAGTTTCGTAGACTTTATTGATGATGATGATGATGATGATGATGATGATGATGATGATGATAAAGATGATAATAATAATAATAATAATAACAACAACAACAACAACGATGATGATGATGGTGATGATGATGATGATGATGATAATGATGATGATGATGATGATGATGATGATGATGATGATGAATAAGAAGAATGATTAAAAAATATCATAATCAGAATGATAAAGCTTTCAAAAGTTGGGATATGGTGCTTTGCTAAGATTATACTATGATTACACTAGAATGTAATAGCTATGCGTCAGTAAACTACGTCATACGTGTTAGAACTTCACTGCAGTCGTTGTTATGTACATACTACATATCATATGTAACTAAACCCACTCACTGCGAACTAAACCCACTCACTACAGCCCCAGTTGCCCTGAGTGCAGAGATGGAGAAAGTGGTGCTACAGTGGGTCCCAGCTCATTGCGGCATCAGAGGCGATGAAAAAGCAGACACACTGGCAAAAGAGGGAGTGCAGAAGGAGCAGACCGACACCCTAGTAAGCTATGATGAAGCAAAGACCATCATCAAGGCTCAGCAGCGGAAGAAGTGGCAGCTTCAGCACTCAAAACACAACCCAGATGATGGCTACGTTTCTCTGCGACGACGGGAACAAGTGCAGATCTTCCGAATGAGAACTGGACACAATCGTCTGCGCCACCACACGCACACAAAACTCGGCATTGGACAGTCTGGAGAGTGTCCTTGTAGTCAGGGACAAATGACAGCAGAACATATCCTCCACAACTGTCCGACGCATGCTGCATCCCGAAACAAATACTGGCCGACACCGACAGCATTGGAGGCCAAGCTGGACGGCACCCTGGAGGAGCAGCAGCAGACGACTGCCTTCATCCAGGACACTGGGCTGGACATCTAAAGAGAGGTGAACGAGGAAGAAGAAATACGTACACCCACCGTCAAGAGGTATTCTTGCATGAGCTAAAACAAATCATCTCTCTCTCTCTCTCTCTCTCTCTCTCTCTCTCTCTCTCTCTCTCTCTCTCTCGGTTCACTTCAGTTGTTTATTGTTTTTAACATCTCTCAATCATAGATGATTATCTCTCAGCATCTGCTGGTCTGCGGGTACATGTACACATATAACATACGTGTGTACGTGTGTGTGTGTGTGTGTGTGTGTGTGTGTGTGTGTGTGTGTGTGTGTGTGTGTGTGTGTGTGTGTGTGTGAACACGTGTGTGTATGTGTGTGTGTGTGTGTTTGTTGTTTGTGTGTGTATGTGTGTGTGTGTGTGTGTGTGTGTGTGTGAAAACTATGTACCCGCGCGTGCATGGTGGTGTACAAGTACGCCTTAGTGTATGGTATGCATGCACCAGTGTGAGTGAGCGCAGGAGCGCGCGTTGGTATTCAAAGTCAGAGCCTACGCCCTCCCCACCTCCTGCTGGTCTGTGGGTACATGTACACATATAACATACGTGTGTGTGTGTGTGTGTGTGTGTGTGTGTGTGTGTGTGTGTGTGTGTGTGTGTACACGTGTGTGTATGTGTGTGTTTGTGTGTTTGTGTGTGTGTGTGTGTGTGAGAGTGTGTGTGTGTGTGTGTGTGTGTGTGTGTGTGTGTGTGTGTGTGTGTGTGTGTGTGTACACGTGTGTGTATGTGTGTGTGTGTGTGTGAGTGAAAACTATGTACCCGCGCGTGCATGGTGGTGTACAAGTATGCCTTAGTGTATGGTATGTATGCATGCACCAGTGTGAGTGAGCGCAGGAGCGCGCGTTGGTATTCAAAGTCAGAGCCTACGCCTTCCCCCCTCCTCTCCCCTTCCCCTTCCCCCCCCCCCCCCCCCCCCCCCCACCCCCCACCCCCCCCCCCCCCAAAGTCAGCAGTTGGACGCTGCAGTCTCCCCACTCACTGGAAAATGAACAGAATTGCACAAATCGCCTAGTGAACAGAACTGCACAAACACACGTGTGCTATAATATTTACGAATGCAAGAGACAAAGATAAAAACAATTAAGATTTTTTTGTTTCCGCAATCTAGAGTCTAATTCGGCTACTTTGCGATGAAAACGGACTTCACCTTTGACGATGAACGAAAAAGATATGTAAGTCATATTAAAGGACGAGGGCTCACAGGGGAAATCTTTCCGAATAATGCACAGCCCATGCACAAAAAATAGTAAGGTCTCCTGATTGGTAGGTGGATATCGTGGTATTTTCATGTAAGCTGTTGAGGGGGAGATAAGCAGATATTTGCTTTGTGTGTTGTGTTGTGTTTGTTAGCATCGTTAAAAGTAAATGGCCACGTATGATTGCCTAATTCAACAGAATGTGGATATATACAGGTGATTTTCTTGCGTTTCTTTTTTGGTCATACACGTCACTGACCTCTCTCTCTCTCTCTCTCTCTCTCTCTCTCTCTCTCTCTCTCTCTCTCTCTCTCTCTCTCTCTCTCGCATGCGCGCAATCATTGAAAGACATCAATAGCGACAACAACAATAATGAAGAAAGGAAATTCCAATACACCAGGAATTATGCTGAGGCAGCTTATTCAGCGGTGGAAAGGGGCAAGATGGGTGGGAGAGGTAGAGGGAAAGGGAAGGGCAGGGCGAAGAGGGAGGAGACGGGGAATGGGGGGGGGGGGGGGGGGAGGGCACACATATACAAACTTTTCCACTGTTCTGCACTTGGGTCAAAGTATAAAAGCCGACGCGCGTCCCAACTTCAAGCCAAAAGTTTTGTCGTGTACTTCGGGTGGTTTGTGTGTTTGTTTGTTTACGTGTTTGTTTGTTTGTTTGTTTACTGTTTTTCCAGGGCATTGCCTCATACATATTGATAACCCGTCTCCGACTGCTTTTCAAGTGCTTTTCGCCACGCGCAAACGAACATCCAGTGGGAACTGAATGCGCTTGTGCAGTGGAAAGAGAGAGAG
>JADBJO010000027.1:262500-302500 GCA_016801955.1 Conus betulinus | reverse complement strand
CATGAGGCACACTGCACAAATCCTTATCATCTTGATGTCACTATTTCTTCTTTTTCTTTTAGGAAAACAGGAAAATATCTTTCAGTTCTGATGCATATAAAAGGCATGGTCAGTTTTAGAACCAATGTCACGTTCATGTCATGTTTATGGAAATACAGCAAAACATTCTTTCAATGTGAATGTAACATTCAGGAGACATGTACTAGACATGACGAATTATCAAAATTGTTGACATATAAAATCTTCATCCTTTTACTTTAAACATACCTCTTATTTCAAACATATTATATGGGTGGGGTGGATGGGCTAGAGACACAAAATCTGAATATTGGGTGAAACTAGCAATGATAAATCAGTTGCCATTCTGATGACAAAACAATTCATACCAGTCATGACTAAAAGAAAAAAAGTGAAATAACTCCTCCCTAACATGTCAAACACACAAGTTGCAACACTCGCTCCATCTATTCTCTCCATCAAAAATAAATAGTTTTGTACAAAATCCACAGATACTTCTTTTAAACTAAGAGAAAAAATAGGAGACAAACACAGGTTTGGTTTCTTATGTGGGCAGAAATCATATATATCAGGAATACATTTTTAATTGAATTTCTTCGTATGTGTCTGTGTTTCATAAAATTCTACGTGTCAGGAATTCATCTGTTGTTTTTTTTTTTTTAATGTTTGATTGATTAGAACAGAAGATTAAATGTATGCAAGCACAAAAAAGCATGTGCACATATAAGTGTGTGCATTTATGGGCATACATGCATGATAGTCTTTGTGCCCATATGAATAAATCCATTTATGGGGATGTTTTTAAAACTTGGTGTGAACTGTGGAACTGATAAGGTTTTAGATACAATAATTTCAGGAGTGTGAGCGCCGTGTGGGTTGAAAATAAAAAGGAGGGAGTGGACGGGCAGAGAATGGATCACCATCACAACAAGCTAATCAGTACTCAAAACTTAATCAAAAAAAAAATCAAAACAATTTTTACCTTTAGCTCAGGCACTTGAAAGCTAATGGACGGTTTTTTTTTTTTTAACCAGGGTGGTATACAAAGCATTTGAATACTATTAGTTTCATAAATATACACTGTCTGTCAAAGAGAAAAATAAAGGGGCAAATGGCACATGGGTAAACTAAAATATTCATAGCAACTGGCTTTTAACACCTGCACAACCAGAATATCAGTTTCATCAAGGAATGGACGGTCTATCAAAGGCTTTTTGTCAAAACTTGGTATTCTCTTAGAACAAATACTGCAATATTTCACCATTTTTAGTCTGGAATATATTCTGATTATGATTCCCAGCCTTTTTTGTTCTAGAATTTTTCTTTCCAGATGTTAGTTTCTCAATTAATCACACTGTATTTCACAGCACAGTTGAAATGAAACACTTTTTGACATGTCAACAGCCTAGTAATGGCCAGTGTAGTCAGCTAAACTATAAACAATCTAAAAACTTACATTTTCATCCTACAGCTTTTTTTTTCCACATATTCTTCCTAACTTCATCCATGTACTTAAAAAGTAGGAGCTGAAAATCTAAAGGCACTTTTATCTCTCTGAATCATGGAGCACAGGTTAATTCTCTTCCTGTCGACGAAAACAGCTAAAAAAAGCCCTTTTCACCCCCTTGACTGTTGCAGATGAACATGCTCGTCACTGAGAGACTGTAATATCCTAGTGATATAAAGGGGCAAACAGTTCAGAACACCTGGTAGACTGTCTGCCTTGATCTTGTTCCATGTGGGACAACACTTTTTTGACTCAGGTTGAGCAATTACTCTTTAAATTCCACCAAAAATAGATAAACTACTTCCAGTCCGATAATACTAATCTGCTCCCAGTTAAAGTTCAGTTCAGCAATCTATCACTACATCAATATGTATTCAACAGACTTAACAAGAGACAAAGAAATGTATCTTAATGTGATTTGGTACTGTACATATTCAAGACAATAGGCCTGTCAGTTTAGACAATGTCTTAAAAGCTGTGTGTTTTTGTTTAAATTGAGCAGTGTGTATACAGCCTTTCACTGCTCATCTCTTTCGAAGCTTGACCACTGTCCAAATCCTTCAATTAGATGGCTTGTTCCTTCCCAGAAGTTGGAGTATGGCTGCCTTAGTGGCGGTATCAAAAACAGTCATGCACACAAAACTCCACTCCCTTTGCTGGGCAGATGGGTTTAATAGTTGCCTGTCTATATAGGCAGTCTCCGCAGGAGTATCAGCCTGCATACGCAGAAGAAGAAGAGGATGGCTTGTTCCAATCTCTGATTTGCCTATGATGTCCATGGCCTAATCAGGAGGAGTGAAGAGGAACTGGTTAACTGCCTTGGACAGAACATCCACCATGTAGGACAAGGGCATTAGCGAAGACTAAAAAGCTGAGGAGGAATAGTACAAAAACAACTGACACTAAGATGATGGTCAGCGGACATGAAGTGGAGACTGAAACAGTTCAAACACCTTGAAGTTATCATTAGTCAAGATGGAATAAAGACTCAAATCCTGGCACAAACTGCACATACAGCAGCAGCAGCACTGGCAAAACTGAAACTAGTCTGGAGAAGAAGAAAAAAGAAAAACAATATCACTCTTGAATCCAAACTGTTATCTCCCTGTATGCTTACCAGTCACTGACTGACAGTAAAACTGCAAAGAAAGATCCAAGCACTGGGATTAAGATGTTTCCAAGGATTACTTGGCATCCCTGTGCTGAGCATGTCTCAAATAACAAACTCCACAAAAACCTCAGGCAGCGACAACTTCAGTGGGAAAAAGAAGCTGAAGCAGTATGGACCAGATGAAGAATGAGGAGACTCTCCAACACCATCTTCCAGGGAACAGCCCAGAGGCAGACACAAGACAGTGTGGAGAGAGAGAGAGAGAAACAGAGACAGAGAGAGAGAGATGGGCAGACAGTACAGGTGAATGAACAAAGAGAAGACTGTAACAGCCCAGTCATTTGCTCTGTCCATCAGTGATGGAGAAAAAACTGTTCAGTGTTCAGTGTTGCACAGCTCACTCAGCCACAGTGGGCTACAGAACCAGTGAGTATAATTTTGTATTCATGCTATCACCTCAGCACAGGGCTTTGGCATTAATTTGAATAAATATTCATCTCTCTCTCTTTCATATACAAAGATAACCTATGTCTCTACCCACATTCACATGCACACACACACACACACACACACACACACACACACACACACACACACACACATACATGCATGCACACACACACATATCCACACACATAATGTGCGACAGTAAGGTGCATTATGTAATCTGCTGGAATTCAAGTCTCTTTGAACATGAAAATGAAGCAGCTATGAATCTGTGAAAAATGTTACACATAAATTCATAATCAATTGTCATCTTGTCCTTATTCAGTCTGCTAATAAGTTTTCAGTGTGAACAGCTTTCTGTAAAAAGCAAATCTGTTTGGAGCAAGAGTTTTTGTGCACACACGTGTATGTATGCCTTGGGGAGTATTTGGGTATCAGTATGTATTGGCATCTTTTTCAAATCATCACTTTATACACATCAGGAAAGAATTCTGTCCACTGAGACAATATATCCTCAACTCTGTCCAACAAGAATTCACAAACGGACAGACAGTAAACAAACTTCAGATTGCATAGAGTGACAACAACCAACAATGACAAGTACAATCATTCAATAAGTTTTGCAAATGATATGCTGTGCCACTGTTAAAACAAAAGAGAAGGACATGTTTTCTAGCTGATATGGAAAATGTTCATCAAACAGAAAGCACAGAAAAAAAGACAGAAAATTCTTAAGTAACTGATATTCAGATGACCATATGATTGTCTGGGAAAACAGGTCATTCTTTGTACTGGCAGTCATCATGGTGATGAAGACTTCTAGATCAAGATTCCTGTTGCAGCAGCAAGCCAAGTCTACAGCTCCCTAATGAGCAGATATGGACACTATCAGTGTACTCACTACCTGCTTGCAGACTTAGATTCTTTAATCATAATGAACAGATAGGGACACTATCAGCATATTCACTGTCTGCTGGATGACTTGGGGTATATATGACTCCTAATGAGCAGATAGGAAACTACAGCACACTCACACAATCTCCCCAGTAGACTTAGAGTCTACAACTCCTAGTAAGCAGATAAGGACACAATCAGCATATTCACAATCTCCCAGTAGACTTAGAGTCTACAACTTCTGGTAAACAGATAAGGACACAATCAGCATATTCACAATCTGTAAACAGACTTCGAGTCTACAACTCCTAATAAGCAGATAAGGACACCATCAGCATCTTCACAATCTGTTAGCAGACTTAGAGTCTACATGTCCTAATGAGCAGAGAAAGACACTATAAGCATTTTCACACAATCTGCATGAAGACTTAGAGTCTACAACCTAGTGAGCAGATAAGGACACAATCAGCATATTCACAATCTGCTAACAGACTTAGAGTCTACAAATCCTATTGAGCAGAGAAAGACACTATAAGCATTTTCACACAATCTGCAAGCAGACTTAGAGTCTACAACTCCTGATGAGCGGATAAACCACTGTCAGTGCATTTCACTATCTGCTGATACCAAGCTGTTGGGCTCTAGGTCCACTACTGGTGGACATAAATCACTGCCCTGATCAGTGACACAATACAAGACTGAAGCTTCACTCACACTAACTTGAGTCCCTCGCTCAAGGGTCCTCTCTTTTTTCATGCTCAACGCGAGTGACAACCACGGTGAGCGAGCACAAGAACTAAGAGTCACCCAGTTTGGGGAGCTGACCATGCTTAACTTTTCAGGCAAGACACCTGCACAGTCAAGGTGATCAGCTAATCAGAGCACAGGTGAAGCTGGTGTGCTCCATGAATCTATCATTTCCTCTGTACATGACTTTTCTGTTCTTTCTTCTCCTTCTTCACCCAAAATTCATTCTAGGTTTCAGATTCTATATAAAAGATTATGCTACTAATTCTTTTTTTTTTAATACAGAATCTGAAAGCTGGAATGAATTTCCAATTCTTCATGAAATAGCAATGACATTGTCAGAGCACCTCAACAAGCAGTGAATGTACGACACGAAATGAACTGCCAAAATAGGAATGACTTCTGTATCCAAGTCATATGATCAGTTGATCTGCTGTTTTCCTGTGAACTTGCTTGGTGTAACCAAGAAATGGTGAGGTGACAGAAAGAAAGAGCACAGGCGCAAAATAATTTTCTTGCACTTGATTGAGTGCAAGACTTACTTAGGATGACGAGGACTTTGGGGCCCAACAACTTCACATAAGCAGACAGTGGCACTATGGATGTCTTCACTATGTTCACGTGAGAGTAAGCCTGACGACCTCACATGCACAGAAGTGATACTACTGATGTATCCACTCTTATGTAAGCCTGACAACTTTGCATACACAGACAATAACACCATGGATGTATTCACTATGTGTTCATGCAAGCATAAGCATAAGCAAACTGTGACACTGTGGATGTATTCACTATCTGCTTATGCAAGCCGGACAACTTTGCACATGCAAATAATGACACTATGGGGTGTGTGTTCACTATCCGTTAATGTGATGTTTTCAGGGCTACAAGCTCGCTACTGGCTCACCATGAATCTTGGCCAAGATGATGAGATTTACAAGTACAAAGGGACTTATCAACAGTAGCTCCAGAAATCCTCGAAAGCTGGGTCTTCAATGGAAGAGAGTCTTATCTGGGAAGTAATTCTGGGTTCAAAGCAAAATAAGTTACAAAAAAAAGCTTGAAAACAGGGGTATCTAAACTCAGAGGTTTCATTGTACAAATTATCATTCTTTCAATGACCATTCCAAACCGGTTATGGAGATGATAGTGAAAACTAATATGCACACAGGGTGGGAGGGGTGAGTGGGAAGTAGGGGGAACAACCAGTCATGGACAATCGACTGTCAACACAGCCATGAACTAACCATTTCGAAACAAACAATAATAAAGACTGAAAAATTCATGTTCCCAGAAACATTCCATCCAACAAGTTAGCCTCAGTCACTGTGCCAACATGCTGCTAAGCTATGATCAGTGTAGCAGACACAGCAATGTCGACTTCAGCGACTGTGCGAACAGCAACATTTAATACACCTCAATAATGATATGCATCTTTCAGTAATGTGAAGTCACACACGAACCTTTGAATAATAATAAAATCAAGAAGAAGAAAAAAACAAAGAAAAAAATCTCTAGATAAAATCGAGAAAGAAGAAAAAAAAATAAAAAAAAAATCTCTTGATAAATCGATATGTTTTTCTCATTCTCACTATCCTTTTCAAGTACATGGATGCATCATATAAACAGTATTCAAAAAATCATAATAAAATCCTTCACCACTATTCTGAAGACATAAAAAGGTCTCTGATTATGAATAAGAATGAATGCATGTAAATGTACGCATGTATACATATATATGGCAAGATGGCACACCCACCAAGGCCTTTTCTTTCAAAATCAGTCCTTGTAATCCTATGAATATATTCTAAACAGCCTTGTGGTTAAAAAATAACATTAGACAGCTAAAATCATGTTCTCACAGATGGAATGGCATGAAACATATCAGAAAATATTCTATACACAACTAAGGATATGCAGACCTCGAAATGTGCATTGCAGCGGCCAGCTGAATCAGCCCTGCATTACCAATGAAGAGTCAGTTGCACACTTCCTACCTCTCAAAGCCAACTTTAAAAAATCTTCATAATCGGTATTATATAGGGAAGAGCCTATATTGCTCTATGAGGGGAGGGGGTGGGCATTTTTCTGCAGATGAAAAGGACACCCTTCTGGAAAAAAAATGAGTCTCTCAAAAAGGGGTGGGGTGGAGGAAGGAGTCGCAACTGAGAAGGTTTTTTTTTTTTTGGGGGGGGGTTTGAGGGATGTAAGCAGGAAGAAATTCCAGGAAGACCTTGATCGCAGATCTTCAGAAAAAGGCTCTCCCCTCGGACAAGTGTTTCAGCCTGAACCCCTTAAGCTCCGAGGAGGGGTAGGCTGCATCCAGGTCACGGCTCCTAGATGCCCTTCTACTATCTGAAATATTTTTGGAGTTTCCTGGATTTGATGAATGTCTTACCCACAAAGCTGTCAGTCACCTGTTGTAAGTCAGGAAATTCAAACCCTATGAATTTCACTTTTCTCCTCAAGTAGACCTACCAGGAATCCCTTTAAACAGCCTTTCCTCTTATACAGATTTTTCATTTTTTTTTTTTTAATTTTTTCATAAACAAGGTTTTCTTTTTGTAGGCAAAAAGCTCAGTGTTCTTCAGTCTCATCAGTGTTCATTTAATTATAGCTACATTGTAAGGAAGGTGATAAAGAGAAAACTTGATGTGAGTTGCTTAGTGCTAAAAACATATTTTATCCTGTACAGTAATCAAAAAGAATTTAATGTCACCATACTATCCTTACCACCTTATTCATCAAGATTTTTTTTTTTTTTAAGAAAAACATCTTTTTCTTTCTCTCACATTCTTTCCAGTCCACCCCACCTCAACCCTCTCCCATCTTCCTCACTTGATATTGTCTTTCAAACAAGTATTTCATTTTTAACAAATATTTTTAAAAAAAGAGAGAGAGAAAAAAAAAACCACTTGTTTGCATCACAAAACATGGGTCACCATGCCATCAAAACTGGCCACTTTGATGTCTCCTCCTTCCTTCCGAATGCCCAAGCACAAGTTCCCAAAGTTTACTGTTTACAAGGGTGCTGGATATCTATTTGCTTGCTTAGCACAGTTAACAGATGATGTATCTGATATGCACATCCTTTTCTCTATGAATGAGTGTGTGTGTGTGTGTGTGTGTGTGTGTGTGTGTGTGTGTGTGTGTGTGTGTGTGAGTGTGTCCCACCTTTGTGCCTCTCTATGGCACTCATTCCAGCTTCCTCATACACATTCACAATCAAATTTATCCCATGCAGTCTGTGGGGTGCAATCAGTATCAAACTAGTCATGAAGCAACCCAAAAGGAAAGACACTGCACTGCTGCAGAGTCACTCTGGTGGCATTCAGTCATGCCTGTTCTTATTCCACACATTCAGAACACCACCTACTATACTACCAACATTCTGCAACAATTGCTCAGTCACTGAGCCTTCTTGAGTCAGCGTCTCTACCCTTCTGGACGGCAGCACCACATCTAGTCAACAACATCTAGTCCCCATGAACTTGCCAATGCCAACAACTCAATCTGAACTTGTCAGAGGCATAGATTTGAAAAAAACAAATCAAAACCATGGTCACTGTGAGAGCGGGGTGTAGAGAGTAACAGAAACTGATATGTTTTTTTTTTCTTTTTAATGATAATCTGTGAGGATGAGAATCCTGAAGATGATGCAGTTGTGTTGATATAAACATCTGTTCAACTGAAAATGTGACCTTTAACACAACTTTAGTTTTCAATCGCTTCAGCTGACAACACAAGAGTTTCTTAGGGACTGTAAAACTCATACAGGAAAAAGAAGGGCATTTCCTGAAGAGGTCACATCCTGAGAAAGATTACATTCTGAAAAGAAGAAGAAATAAACAAGCAAATGAATGGTAACTGAACTATTGACATCCTTACAGCAGAAAACTAGGCTGTGCAGGAAACATCCGCCATTCTTCTTGATTTACTGAACCCAGATGAAAAACCTTTGAATCATACATGCATAAACATAAAAAGGCCTGGACTGCCAATGTCCACTCTCAGACAGTGTGTACAATTTTCACAAACTAGCTGCCAGATTATAACCCCCTCCCCAAAAAAATGAATATCATAAATTGCAATGATAGGAACAGCGTAAGAGTTTCCAGAGCAAAAAAACAGGAAAATAGTTCACAAAGGCAGGAAAAGAGTAGACAACAGTGGGGGAAGAAAAAAACAATTTTAAAGATAGACAGAGCAAAAGAGAATGACTAAAAAAAAAAAAAAAAGGAAGTTACTAGCGCAGAACTTCAAGAAGGAAGGGTAGCAATTTGTACTGAGAGAGCCCCCGTTATCCCCACAGAGACTCTGGAACATAAATCTACTTTAACTTGGTCACACAATTTTATAGGACAAAGGTGAGACCCACTCCATGGATAATTGTGATAAACACCAAATCAAGCCTTCTGGTTTAAAAAAAAAAAGTATGCAACTGAAACTGTCCAACAGAGATTGAACTAAAACATTCTCACTCAAACATGCGAGTGTAATTTGGAACTGATCATACCATGGCATTTTCCTTATGTCACTCATCAAGAACAAAAGGTCAACATATACTTAGCAGCAAAAGGAAGTGACAGGAATGATATCACAAGATGTGAGATCAGATGACACACAATATGCAGAAATATGACAATGATCAGGACTAGTCTCATATTACCACCGTATATGCGATGTCAACTATTTACATAGACTGAAAATTGTGTGTGTGTGTGTGTATGCGTGTGTGCACGCACGTGCATGCGTGCAAGGGGAGAGTGTGTATGCGCAAACACATGAGTGCAAGAGAGGGGGCTAAAGTATGAGTATATACATACACAACACGCGCACGCGCACGCACACACACACACACAAACACACACGCGCGCACACACACACACACACACACACACACACACACACACACACAAAGTAAATTATGTATGAATATGAAAAAATGGTCGCATGAAAGAAAAAATGTGTGTGTATGTGAATACAGTGTGTGTGTGTGTGTGTGTGTGTGTGTGAGTGTGTGTGTGTGTGTGTGTGTGTGTGTGTGTGTGTGAGTGTGAGTGTGTGTGTGTGTGTTGTGCGTGTGTGTATAAGAGTGTGCATTCCTGCATGTATGTGTGATTTGGAGCACTATAAATGAGCCAAAAGCCTGGTCCCTCAGAATCACACGCTGATGCAGAAGTTTCCATTCCAAAAACATCTTGTTTCACAACAAAACTGATCAAGATAATATAACATCAGCACAAGAATGTATTTGTTTACAACACAATCATCAAAAAAAATTGTGTTCCCCACTCAGTCCATTCAACTCATAGCAGCCACAGTGCAATACCAAAAGCTCTACAACTAAAAAACAAACAAACAAGGAAACAAAAAAAACAACCAAAACCCATAATGGAATGTGTTGATAAAACTGGTAACATTTACAGTGAGTATTGTACAGTCTCAGTAATAACCGTACACAACTTTTACTTTCATTCACTCACACTCAGGGAGATCAATCAATGTCACATGTTGATGCAATACAAACCTCAAATCACTGATCTTAAAAGTGATTGATCTCACTGGAATATCTAATTTTTAAAAAAAGTCATAAAAAGAAAAGTTGCATAAGTACTGAAACACTGTTAACAAATGATTAAAAACCAACACATCTAAAGCAGCAGCAAAATACTATTTAGAAAAATCTCAAAACAATGACACATTTACTCCAAACTTTAACGCAATCTTTTGTTTCATTCCTTTTCACTCTTTCAAACAGTCTGCAGTTGGATTTAACTATACAGTGCTCCTGCCATTGCGTATAATAAAAAAAAGTCCAAAATCACAGCACGGTGAGAAGGAATGTTCAACAAGTCCATAAAATTTCTGTACGAAACCGTTCCTTATTCAGTAAATTCTCTCATCAAACACACACTTTACAAAAAAAAAGTCATTTTTAGGTAAACATAGTAAAATTCACCTCATATGACATGGCTTCAAACAGTACATGGCATTGATTGGTATGTTCATGGTCACATGTGTCTTCAATCAAACATATTCATATTCATGATAACACACACGTGAAATTCACTTCATTACCCCAGTTTGAAAAGACATATGATCTGTGCATTTTACAATTTCAGTATAGGCCACACCATGACCAGATTAAAGAGTTTCCACATAAAAACAATGTAATCTTGCATTTACCCTATCCTACTGACAAAGACAAATACTGGACATCCATTGCATCAGAATACAACTTCAGTAGTACTGTTCAACACCTCTTCAGCTAAAATCATCTATCATTAATGAACAATAAAAAAAATAACACATCCCACTAAAAATCATTCATGTCATATCCAATTAACAACCAACTTCACAGTTTCTGAAACAAAGTCCCTTTCAGTTCTTTGCAACAGAGCTTTCAACATCAGCATTTTAACACAAATTCTCAATCCTTCCTTATGTGCTGAGTGATATGTTTCTTGCCCTTTTCTTCAGTAAGTCTGAATATGTGTCTGACATAATTTTTCGAAAACATTTCTCGATTGTGATGAAAGTACACCTGATGCAAAAACAGTACTGAAAGCTGGCTTTCACTGGGTGGCTGTAAGATGATGAATAGCTGAACACCTCACGCATTGAAAGTTTTGATTTCCAACAGGGACGGGTTCTTTTCCAGGATAGTAATGATGATCCTATCTACATACTGTTTGAGGCGCATGCTGAAATCCTGCTCCTGTCGAAGCTGCTGCATCAGCTGCAAACAAAAAAGTAAACGCAAAACAAAAAAGTTACGCAGAATCTCTTATGGACTGCATACACAAGCCAATGCTGAATACAGAGAAAAGCATACAAATAACCATACAAGCAACAGACTAACACAGCTGTGAAGAATTAGTCATCCCACTGGGTATGGAAATTAGGGGATGGATATACTTTATCTTAATATCATAATACTGGATCAGAAGCCCCCTGAAGTTGTAGCACTTTCTGTTAAGGAGAAATAATACTATATTCATGGCACAGAACAGGGCATTCATTAATCTCTAGCAAACCAATGCAGTTGTTTGGGTTTTTTTCTTTTTTTTTTTTTCTTTCTGATTTTCCGTCTCTTCTTCTTTTATCTCTTCTTCTTTTTATTCTTTTTTTCTATTCATCAAACTGATGAAAATAATGATTGTGTTCTAAGAACATGAAATAGGTTAGATTTACTCAAATCAACCCACGGCTGGCAGCTGTACACATAACATGTTCTTAGCCACTACAAACAGAATCACCATAAAATAATAGCAGCTAGGAAACTGATCTAGCTTTGTGGGACTAAGTAAATATAAACGCTTAAGACAAGACACTAGCACAAAATAAAAAGCTGTCATAACAACATCATGGTAGTGTGTACATGAGTTGATGCAAAACATAATGCAGTCAGAGACGTATTATCAAAAACATAAAATGAATAAAACATGCTAGGCAATCATAAATGTGATGTGGGTAACACAGAAAAAAAAAATTACATATTACTCAACAACCTTGAGTCAACTGCATGAAAACACGCAAGTAAAAGCTACCTACTTAACAGTTATTAAGCCATTCATGGCATACACAAAAAAGTCAACAAGTAAAGCAAATGGTCATCAGGCAACAAGCTCTCAAAAGAACATAATGATGAGAAGAATGTGGCACACAAGTCTTCATGGTGCAGTGACTAGCATTGTAGATTTGCAGGCTGGAAGGTCATGCATTTGACTCCCATCAGAGGAACCAAGCTTGCTTTGGGCTCAGAGAGGAAGACTGGTACAACACAGTCAAGATTCATCCACTTCATGGATGCTGCTCCACTTTTCTTACCAACACTGTGACTGTCTGAATTTCTTGGGCCTGACTGATGCCAGGATGTGTTATGAAAGGAAAAGTAGAGCACAGCCCTGTCATGTACTCTCTGACCAGAACGGAACTTTGTAGTGTCACCTTCATTATCATTGCTCACCAAATACAAAAAAGTCTCAAGTTCTTTGGGTATTCATGCCCTGCTCTTGTTGTGACCTCAGTTTCACTATCCTCTGAACACCTATGCCCATGGTGAGCCAATGTCAAGGTTGAGTTAATGTCAAGGTTGTAAGTATCAACAAGTTCAGGGAGACTTTCACAGCGTGAACACGGTGACATCCTTTGGTGGGGGACTCTTTATTCATGCTGGCTTCCTAACCAAGCAATAATTGCCATCAATAAAGGACTCAGTAGGTAGTGCTACATATTTAATCAAAAATAGGCAACACTGAACACCACTGAAGTAACTCAGTAGCAGTGCAGTGTCTCCTCTGGTAGGCTTCCTCAAGACCAGTTGCTCTTGACTGCTTCCTGTGGACGACCAGTGCCAGGGCTATGGAATGCTGTAGGAATAATGCCTTCAGGAGAAAGGGGGGAGGGCACAGAACATGAGACAAAAAAAGAAAAAAAAAAAAAAAAGAAAAAAAAATGAATGTACCTCTTCCTTTGTGAGGTGTTCCAGCTCCTCTGCCAGAGACTTGGAGTTGCCATCCTGCAGCAGGGACTTGCCCTCAGCCACACACCGGTTCATCAACTGGGCATTGAGATCGTCATTACTACTCTGAAGACCCCGGTTCTCCTGTCACACACACACACACACACACACACAAACACATGTAACCGTCCCGTCAGTCAGTCATCTTCTTTAGAATCTCTGTAAACTCAAGCTATAATATGAACTCCTTGGAATCTCGGTAAATTCAGGCTATGATATAAAGTACCGCATTGACAAATTCCATCTTTTTAAGAGTCTGAAACAGAAATAAACAAGCAGCAGCAGCAGCAAAAATGTCAAACACTCGGAAATGTACACAAGTGATGATTTATGACTGTTGTAGACATTGACTTTCTCACAATCTTGAATTGATGCAACTTAAATATAAAGAAAATTGAGTGCAAAAATTATTACATAGTTCAATCATTTAACCTTTTAACTATCAGGCCTTTTTTTCTTTCTTTCTTTTCATTTTTTAGACTTAATGTGTACCTTACTACCAAATTAATGCTGTAGACTATCAGATGAACTCATCAAACAGGGTATTTTCTTTCTTTTCATTTTTTAGACATAATGTGTACCTTACTACCAAATTAATGCTGTAGACTATCAGATGAACTCATCAAACAGGGTATTTTTTTCCCCTTTTTTTTTTCAAATCACAAAAACCAACCAACCAACCATCAACAAATTCTGTATATTAAAAAAAAAAAAAAAATTGATACGGCATGCACATAACTAGTCTGTTTGTGTGTTGGTGATTATGACTGAGCATTATGGTCAGTCACCTGGACTCTGAAGATCTGAACATCAACACCAACTTATCTAACCCACTATCATGTAAGTCTGAATCAATGCCAAAGGCACCAAATGTCCAAGTCTTTGTTACTGATTCAGATGTGCCTATTTCAATCGTCCACAACTGTGTAAATTGGACAGTCACCTATCACTGTTGTTTATTGTCTTTGTCATTCACACTAAATTCATGGTGAAATAAAAAAGGCTTTTAAAAATTTTCATGGTTAAAATCAAAGCAAATTGTAAAAAGACGACACAAGAGCTGAGATAAGACAGTCCAAAATGATGAATCTTAATGCTCAACCCTTCCCAAATACCAGTGTGGAAACAATATATAATCACTCTCGACAGGCAGATTAGTATGTAATGGAAACAGGTGGACAGGCTGTTCAAAGGTTGAATGCAGAAATTGTTCCCAAGACAGGCAGTTGCAAAGAAGAGTAAAAAAAAAAAACAACAGATCCCCAGATCGCAGAATCTGTAGTTTTTAAAGTTAGCCCCCAACTGTCTCATCCTCTCTCCTTACACAGTCTGCATGAAATAGTTAAATGGCTGACACCGATTTATGAAACAACTGACACTGACTCAGTGAACTTCTCCTTTGGGTTAAACACTCATAAAGAAGACAATGGACCAAAACAAAAAACAAAAAAGAGAAAAACACCATTCACATAGGGTAGGTTAATATTGGTTTTCCTTACTATTTTGAACAAAAAACCCCAAATATTGTCGGAAGATCGATGTTCATTTTTACCTCATCTACAATATTGCCTTGACACTAACACTATTACACTCGTAGTCTTTAAGCACAGTAGATGGATGTTTAACTACTGCAGGCTTAAAGTTTGTTTCCCCACCCCCATTCCCCCCCCTCTCTGATCTCAGTTCCTTTCTACACATATTTGAGAAGGAATTAAAAAAAAACACCAGCAAATTATAAAGAGCATACACAAACAACTGACATGAATTATAAGTACAATTTAGAAACTCTGACATCAAAGCTGATTATCCAGTCACTAATCTGTGTTAACCATGACTCAAACAAACAGACCCTTTGTATGTTTCCTGACAATAAGTTAACATCCAGTTCTCCCAACCGCTGTCAGAAAACTATGTATCGTCTAGTGCTCTCCTCTGTGACTGCAGTATAGAGCATTCTGATGACCCAGGTTTGAAAATTCCAGAAAGCCAGGTTTCAGAGTCAACGAATAATTGAACTCCCACAAAGGCTTCTGTGACATAAAAAGCTGAGAAACAGAACGTTAAAAAAAATCCCTCTCAGAAACACACCACTCCTCACGCCCATCGAAAATCATAATCCAAATTTAGAGTGTCCTCAGAAATAAAGTAAGAAGAAATGTCACTCAACAAGCTGGACACAAACTGCCCCAAATCAACAGACATATGCTTGCACCCATGATACCAGGCCAAAACTTCCACCAGAACCCCAATATACAGCAACATCAATGACAATGTCAGATAGTATATGCTGGCTTAAAATATCTTTCCCCGTGTTCACACAGGTCTGGCCCTAAATGGTTATTTTCTGTTTTCATTTGTAAAGACAATGATGCCCAGACAACAGCTTCAAAGACAAAAATATGCAAATATGACAACAACAACAACAAAAAATTCTACAGTATATGAATTGATTTGTTGTGACGTCACAAACAGATCAGCAAGAGAGATTAGGAAAATGGAATCCCTAAAGTATGCAATGCATCATTTAAATGGATGATACTTGAAATGCTGTGATGTCAAAGAATTTGATGATGAAGCAAATGCTGTTTCTGAGATTTTTCTAAGAGCTTGTTGAATTACGCGTAGCATGATGGTGCAAAACCAGATCCCATTGAAAGAAGAACTAATGAAAACAAAAAGTCAGGATAAATGCATGGTCATGAAATTACAGATGACCAACATCAGAAACACACACTTCACACACAAGTACATGTGCATGTGCAGGTATATATATACACATTTACACACATGAAAACACACATGCTCATAGCACATAATCTCTCTCTCTCTCTCTCTCCCTCTCTCTCTCTCTCTCTCTCTCTCTCTCTCTCCATCTCACACACACACACAGCTTTTGAAAAGCAGATGCCTGTCCACAATCCCTCTGCAATTCTGTCCATTTTTTTTCAGCTTTGTTTTACACATTCAGTTCTTTATCATTGGGCAGTCATAGCCTAGTAAACTCAGAAACATCAGAGCCCTATATTTTCTACATGCAGGAACAAGGACAAGGAAGATGGGTTTTAAGCACACTGCTGCCGAATGTCAAGATCTTTTCTCAGTGAATTTCGAATACACACTTACATAAAAACCATGCTTACAGCTACACAGATGATAGTAAAACATCCATGAGAGGACAAAGAGCACAATGCGCAAATGCAGATGAAAAAAAAAATCGAAATGAAATAAAGAGACCTCAACCATCAGTGCGTTTTAGTCAGCAAGTTACGGAAAAGTTAAAACAGAAGAGTGTAATCCCAGTGCTACCCCTTCTGTCTGAAACCGGGTGTCCCTTTACAGCAGTGGCACAATAACAGATACAGAAAAGTTTCTTGCAGAAAAAAAAAAAAGGGCAAAGATTTTTAAAGTATCCAAATTTTTCTCATCCTCTGTGAACCACAGATTTGGCACAGAGAACAAAATTCCGCATGTAGGCATGACAAGATGCTGGATTTATGACAGTATCACTTTTATTCTTATAATGAAAACAAGTTGTAATCAATGCATAGCATCTGATCAAGACTAACTATGTTCTGAATAACTAAACAATAGCTTTTTTTCTATTTTCAAATGGTTAAAGTCAAAGAACACACTTTGCCATGCTGGAAGAAATGAAACAAGAACAGGAAGTCACAGGACAAAATCATCTGTACCTTGCTCACATGTGAAGAAGGGGAAGCTCAAGTTAGCTCATACCTGGGATAGAATGCATTGAATGGTGAAAAGATTTTTTTTAAAAAGAAAGGGGTGGGGGCAAAGAGACAAAGAGGGAGAGAAGCGGTGGGGGGGGAAGACATCGATTTATCAAACTAATGTTCTATACTATTCAAAGAAGGGCAGTGAACATAAACAGTCAACAGTGGCAGCTGCATAGCATCGAAAAAATACAACAAAAGTAAAATAACTAAAGAGTAAATAAGTACATAATAAACACACTTCGCAGATATACAACAAGAGTAAAATAAGTAACAGTAAATTAAGTACACAAATTAATAAACATATTCTTCATCACTCGAAAGTAGTACCAACAGATTAATAACAGACGTTTTACAACAACAACCACATAACGGTTCAAAAATAAATCACAACAAGCAAATGAGAAATGCGGTGGAGACATAGGCCCAAGACCATTTTGCAGGTAACCCAGCCACAGAAGCCAGCCTAAAACGGCTGAAAAAGACGCGACAGGTAAAAAGGGATACCAACCTTCAGAAGCTCTCGCCACTCTTCCCACATTGCCTTCAAAGCAAACGCCGCAAAAAGAAGAGGAAGAAGAAGAAGAAAGAGGTGTTAATACATAGAACAGTCTGGGTGTATCTTTAGACAGCAGTCTGCCCAGTTTTCTAAATACCCATGTTTTACAGTTTTCTTTGAAACAATCTCTTCTGTGGCTGAGATTGCAGAAGATCACACCATGCCACAGACTTGCAATGAACTTGAACATCAAGAACATTTACATTTATGATGGAAAAAAACACTCACAGGATGTGTAGTAAGTATATATGATGCGTTCACAAAACAGCTGATCAAACATGAAAATCTAAAACCAACCAAATAACAAATCAAGAATGATAGTAGATATTTAAAAGAAAAATACTGAGTAAAATGTACACATATGGATATGAACACACAGGACCTAATCCACTTAGCCCTAAGATCATAACACACGAGCAAGAAAAATTGTTTGAAGTTTCTGTAATTAAACCACAAAGATCCTGGAATTGGAACAGAAAAGGAAGGGGATGGGAAGGAGGAAGGAGGAAGGGGGGGGTGTGTGAAAAAACTGCTGTGTTCTTCATCATAGCCCCCACTGATCGCTGGAGATTCATAATCCACTATGATGAAAACTTCCAATTACTTCCAATTTTTACCTGAAGGTGTTTTTGAAAACAAAACTCTCTTTCGAAGTTTAAACATTTTTTTAAAAAGAAAGTAGATTGTTCCAATATACCGTGTGCACAAAACACTAACAAGTGGACTGCTTAAATATACTGCACACACAAAAAAACTATACTGGTTTACACAGAACTGAATGTGAAAAAATACTGCAACAGAGGGAAAAGACAGAGGGAAAAAAACAGAGAAGATTAAGTACCATGAAAAATCAAACCAACCAAAAGACATTCACAGATTTATCAATCAGCAACCTCAAACCTGTAATACAAGTAAACAAAATGTTCATGAATGACAGGGAATAACAGTAAACTGATGTTGATATTAATCTCTCAAATCTCAAATCTATGAAAACAATCAACCAAAAGTGCTAGCCATTCCTTCGCTTGGAGAAACTGACCTCCTTAAGTTTGTGGATTTCACCCTGTAGCTCTTCATAGCGCCCAGGGAGCTCTGATATACTGCTGCCGCTGGGAGACCGCACACCTGTCTCCACCTCAATTTTGTACCTCCGTAGTTCTTCCAGCTCCTTACCCACTCATCCAGCAACTGAATAAGAGAGAAAACATTTTCATCACCTTTCTTTCAATAAAATCACTACATGATTAAAACCTACAAACGCAATGTGTAAAAATAACACACACTTGCAGCCGAAAGAATTCTAATCATATCAGGATATCAACTTCTAATGATATAAATCTCCTTAGTAATAACACTGTATAAAAGGTGCACATCCAATAGATTATTTTACATCCAATCGATTACTTTATAATCAATTTCTCAGGTGGAATTTTAGGCCACTCTCTTTAGGGACAGAGTGTAGGTGTAAAAAGCACCAAAACACTTTTCTGTCCACATTATGTTTTGTTCCTTTATCACAGTGGATTTCTAAAAAGAACTCTTGCCAGAGAAAATACCATTGTTGCCCTGGAATTTTTACTGCATATGCAAAATGCATGAAACAAACGGGTACCTCTGTCTAATCATCTCATTGCAAAGACTAGAATTCAAACAAACAGATAAAGAAACAACAAAATGACTGGGACCTAACATCTCCTCCCTTATTAGATAATGCCTTCAGCAGAATGGGCTTCACTCCTTCACCTATTAAGTCTTTTTTTCATGTTTCTCTTGCTTCTCTCCATCTGTTTCTCTGTAACTCTCTTTATCAATCTTTCTCTCTCTCTCTCTCTCTCTCTATCTCTCTCTCTCTGTGCTTTAACTTTCATCAATCTTTCTCTCTCTCTCTCTCTCTCTCTCTCTGCTTTAACTTTCATCAATCTCTCTCTCTCTCTCTCTCTCTCTCTCTCTCTCTCTCTCTCTCTCTCTCTCTCTCTCTCTCTCTCTCTCTCTCTCTGGCTTTAACTGTTTCAGTCTAGAGTGATGCCTCTCAGTACCTGTCCCCATGGACCTTCTTTCTCTCTGGTGAAGCTCGTCTTGTTTATGATACTCTCCTTTGAGACGCTCGTTGTCATCATACAGCATGTTGTACATCTCTTGCTTCTCCAACATTCTCTCCTGCAGCTCAACTTTCTCCTGTGAGTAAAAGGTACAAACGCTTTCAAGTGTATGTCCCTGAACAAAGAACACAGCCACACATTCAGGTCAAGAAGTATCAAGGCAGCAGAGATACAGACATGCACATGCACAAATTTGTTTTCATTGAAAAATAAGATACAAAAAGATCATCCTTTTTTCCTTTTCACTTACCTCACATAAAAATTTGCTTCTCTTCTACAAATGAATTTGAACGTAAATGATATTCAGTAGAAAAAAAATTTCTGTCATGAAATACATAACTAAAGAGGAGAAGGAAAGAAGTAATGATCTCACTGTTAATTTTACTTATACAAAACAGTTCAGCTGTTCAAATAAAGACAGTCAGAAAATAAAGAAATCAGACTTATACTAAAAACAGGTCAGCTGTTCAAATAAAGACAGTCAGAAACAAACAAATAAAAAAAATTTTTTAAGACAAAGAAACAAACAGCACAAACAGAAAATTATTTCATATACAGGCTGTCAAACCCTAGGTATCTGCAACTACACAGGATGTACTTACTGTCCTAAGCTTCTGAATCTCAGAGCGCATTTTGGCCGCTTCGTCCTTCAGTGTTTCGTATTCACCTTCTGTCCGATGTAAACCTGGGACACAAATAATTAATATGAATCTTCCTTCAATTCACTCCATATTGAATACTCTGAATGCAGTAGGCCTGTATACATCACTTGAGTATTAGGAGTCATGTGTGTGCTGTTTTCAAATAAGAAAGTTATGCATAATTTCACACCACTTGCCAGCAAAACTGTACAGCATGCTCAACTTTTCTGGCTAGCATACTGTGAACTTTCAACCTTGGGGGGGGGGGGGGGGGGGGCATTTTGTTTTGTGAGTCAGGCTCAGTCTGGGGAGTTTTTTTATATGCATGAGAAAATGTCAGTCCAAGCTATGATGATGAGTAAATGAGAAAAATGTCAGTCCAAGCTAAACTTCTTGTCTGTATAAACTGAATAAAGCATTTCAGCTGCTTATAACAATAAGTTCTTTAGTTGAAATCAATTCTGATTATTACAGTAATTCCAAGTAAATTGGATGGACAGTGTAAGTGCACCAGTAAACTGAATGGACAATATAAGTGCACTAGCAAATTGGATGGACAGTGTAAGTGTACTAGTAAATTGTATGGACAAAGTAAGTGCACTAGTAGACTGGACAGACAGTATAAGTGCACTAGTAAACTGGACAGACAGTATAATTGCACTAGTAAACTGGATGGACAGTACAAGTGTACTAATAAATTGGATGGGCAGTGTAAGTGCACTAATAAATTGGATGGACAGTGTAAGTGCACTAATAAATTGGATGGACAGTGTGAGTGCACTAATAAATTGGGATGGACAGTGTAAGTGCACTAAAAAATGGATGGACAGTGTAAGTGTGCTAATAAATTGACTTGAGCAACATTACTGAGCTTAGCTAATAAGAATGAGCAAGCTAATAAGAATGATAGAACACCTATGGGTGAACTAGAATAGAACAAAAAAAAAACTCCTCTCTTCATGGTACAATGAATCATTCACAACAGGATTTTCCTCCTCTTTTTTTTCCTTTTCCCCTTCAGTGTCACTACGTTCTGGCAGGTCTGCAGTTATATTTGAAGAACAGCAGCAACCCCCTTGACTGCTTTGATCAGATTGTCCACATACAGTTTCTTTTTGATCATGGGCTTTACTTACCCCATGTTCTCTACTCTTGGTTCCACTACTCTGCAGCAAAAGAGTATCATTATGGATCATTTTACAGTTTCCCTCGCCCCTTATTGCTGATTGCATTTGGTAGCAAATGTAGCACGTTTTTGGTTGATGCAGATGATCAAGAACTTCAGTGACAAGTCATTGAAATTTACACATTTTGATAGGAAACACAATAATCTTCAGTATTTTTGCATGCCTGGGTTACACTGTGTTTTGTTTTTTGTTTCATCTGTGACATATTTTGATATCTTTGCAAATTCCCCTAAATATTTTGCATGCCTGGGTTACACTGTGTTTTGTTTTTTTTATGTGACAGATTTTAAAACTTATAGTTGCAAATTCCCAGTATGCAGAACAATGTCAGGGGAGAAAACCTTTAGTAGCAGATACTTGAAGAAATCAAAATTCATTTAGCAATACTATATTTTTCCAGCTGTGGGCCACTACTTTTTTTTTCCCCCTAAACTTTACCCCCTTGCTTCTGCTATCTGTCTATGGACTTTTCCAATTCTATTTTTAATTTGCCATAGAGTTATCTTCACCAGACCCACAGTTAATTGGACAAATTTGAATGCCTGCAGAAACCAATATTATTCCTTTTCACAAAAAGAATGATTAATTCATGAGCGATACAAAAAATGTGTATCGTTAATGATTGCTGACTATTACTTTTACTATTAGTCAGCACCCCATGATCACACAACAATGCTAGAATCAACTAGCCTAGCCTACAATGCGACTTCAAATTAATCATTATCAGTTTGGCTCATCAAAAAGGCAGCTGTACAGCAGCTCATGTCAATGATCCTAAGGTGGCATATTTAGCTTGGCAAACTTTCTAGAGGCCTACAATCAAAGCAGTCCACAATTATTAACAGTTTTAAGAAAGCAGGCATGGTCAAAGGCAGAGGGAGCACAAACCTGAAAGCTAAAGGACTGGAATCCATGAACAACATGGCCCAAGTCGAATACAAGTTCTAGGAGCCTTTGTGTGTGACACTGAAGACAAGCTCTTCTGTGGTTTTAGTGCTGCGGAGGGATGAAAATGAATCTGAAGCTATCTTTTTTTTTTCGTTTTTTTTTTTTTTTTTTTTTGTTCAGCATTATATGAATTGCTCCTTCCTATCAGTTTACCCATTCACAATAGTCATACCTCAGAATACATACACTTTGTTTACTCTAGTGTTCGCCGTTTTCTTTGTCGGTTGTGTATATGTGTTTTTTTTCTGATTTTTAAAAAAGATAGGTGGGTGTGGTTCATAGCCTGGAAATGACAGAAAATGCGTGGTTCATAGCCTGGAAATGACAGTAAATGCAATGTGCATAGGCATGCATTTGGAGAATAGTGCGTAAAAATGGAAGAGGATAAGGAGAGAATCAGAACAGAAAGAAAATAAAACACTTTTAGACATAATGAACAGTACACAAACCATCAGAATACCAACCTCTGTGTCAAATAATCCTGTTCTTCAATTTTTTCTCTGTCTCGTCTTGCCTATGAAACAAAGAGCAATGATCAATAAAAAAAAAAACAAAACTATGAATTCAATTAAAAAAAAACTCACAGATACATTCTGTCACAGATCTTTTTTAACACTTTGGAATATCTGAACAAACGCTTTTGATACTTGGAGCCAAGCAGAAAGAGTGCATGATTCTGTACTAAAGAGTATTTACTCCTTAAACTAATAACACTAGTATGGTTTCAGGCAACATTTATTAAGAGGTCATGAATAAATATACTAACTGCTACTTCTGTTATAACAGCAAAGAATTAAAAATCAAGAACAAAAAATTATTGTTAAACTTCACATCATCGCAAGAAAACTAACAATAAACAAAAGTGAACTTAAATGACTGTTGTCATTTATCTGAAAGTTGCACACACACACACACACACACACACACACACACACACACACACACACACACACACACACACACAGAGAGATAAGACAGGTTGACCAGGCATTCATCAATACACAGTGTTCAAAAACAATCACCTATTCCAAAAGGGAAAGTTTTACCACAGTAAATTACCCACAATGCTCCAGAACACACAGATGAAATGAACTACAAAGCATGCATAAAAAGAAAACCAAATAATAGTATTAATAACAGAAAAAACAATTCAGTTACCATTTGTTCTTGATGCTTTCGTTGCTCTTCTGTGATTCGTTCTTCGGCACGCAACTCCATATCCCGGAGCTGCTCCTCAAGGTAAATAACTCTGTACAACAGTATCAAAAACATGTAGACTTGTGTGTGTGTGTGTGTTTGTGTGTGTGTGTGTGTGTGTGTGTATGTGTGTGTGTGTGCATGCGTGCGTGCGTGCGTGCGTGCGTTTGTGTGTGTGTGTGTATGTGCCTGTCTGTCTGTCTGTCTGTCTGTTCTGGTGTGTGTCCATGTGTGTGTATGAGAGAGAGCATTGTATATACACATTCAAAAATTAAAAGGCTAGTAATTAAACACAGGCATCAAAGTCACACAGCACAGTCAATGATTTAAAAGAAAAGAAAATGATTTTAATCACCCAACAGGACTCCTTCAACAACACTGTGTGAAATCAAACTACAGATTACCTGACAGAGAATCATTTAGTGATGAAGTAAGTCAAGAACAAACATGCTTAAAACCAGAGTTGGTCGATATATTATCATCAAATGACAATGATATATGAGATGAAGATGAGTGGATTTATGTCCACAAACATACCTATCTAGCACTTCTGCTGGATTTGATTCTCAAATCATTTCAGGCTGAATCAACTCTTCACCTTTATCAACAATCTTCTGTCACCACTGCGCCTTTTTGAACCATTAAGAGGATGGCTTTTTGTTGTTGTTGTTGTTGTTGTTTCTGTTGTTTTGCATTTTTCATGGTTACTATTGTTACTGAAACAAACAGCCCCTGTACACAAATCAAACATTTCAAATCGTATGCATGTGCACGTATACGCACATATGTACATGTGTGCATATACATGTGCTGGAATGCATGTGAGTGTGTGACTTTTATTGAAAAACATCTTTGGGCACGAAAAATATGATTGTCACACAAAAATTAAATGTCTTTTCTCTGAGTAACAATAGGGAATGTTTTTTTTACAAACGTTGTTATCAGCAAACAGAAATAAGCAAACATAATGAAACAGCACTCAGCACACAAAGGCATCCCCTCACTTGTTGACGAGCACACTGTTCTCTTCCTTCAGTTTTGCTTGTTTAGTTGTTGTCTCTACCTGGCTGTCTGTCAACCTCAACAACTGGCTTTCCAGGTACCTTACCTGTCAACAACAACACTGTATCAAAACACAGTTAATCCCTAAATCAAACATCTCCAGAATTTTCATCTGCACTTGTTTGTAGAATATCTGTTCTTTATTTTTAGTACTGTCATCATCAATACAGACTCCCTTCTTTTTTTTTTCATTCCCAGAGTATTTTTGTCTTTATATATTTATTGCCCAATAAAGACTTTGACTCGACTCTTCAATGGCACATTTCTTTGTAGAACTGCTCTTTTTTTGTCCCCTTAGTGGGTTTGCCTCCCGATAAATTCTGCCACCCTTTAAAGACTTATTTTCACACACACACACACACACACAGACACACACAGACACACACACACACACACACACACAGAAAATAACAACTTCAACCCTTCAAAGACTTGTTTTTTTTATAGCATATCTATGTCTATCTATAGGAAATTTATGTTTGAACAGGGATTCCCATATTTCAAGCGAACACTTTTTAAAGATTTCTGTGCTTGTTACTGACAGGTTCCATTGTAACTAGTATTCCTAAAAAAAAAATTGCTTGTCACTACTATATGTATCCCACAAAGTTGGCTCTTTGGGTACTTCATCTGTCAACATCTACACTGTATGCAGAATGAAAAATCAGAGGGGGGGGGGGGGGGGGAACAGTACACAATGAGAGTCACATGCACTATTTGTTGTGAACAAGTATTCTGTGCAATATACACCTGAAAACCATTTTAATCTAACCATGTGATGATACTTTTGTCATTTCCTGCCTCCTCTACAGTTGAGAATTTCCTGTGTTTCTTGCTCTCTTTATGTTCAGATCCTTAAGTCATACAGCATATGTGGATTGAGAGTACGTCATGTAATAAAGGATGAACATTTAACAACCCTGCCTATGTAACTACATTAACAAAACAAATTCACATCAACGTACTTTGTTAGAAAACATTTTTTTTCAAATGACTTACCTAAATCAGAATAAATGACCAAATTCACTTACAATCATAACAAGCAATCAATTTCATTGACAACTATCAAAATCTTTGTGACAAAAAGGGTGAACAGCAAAATCATTAGACAATATCAGAAAAGGGAACACAGTAAAATCCTCAAAAAGAAAAAAAAAAAGTTATTTAACATTGGGAACTTTCATGTTTAATCATGTAATAATATTCATACCTTTACGTTCTTATCTGATCTATCTGTCACATGCTTCCAGTCACACAGAACTTCCATAAATACATCATACTTGTTCTCAAAGGAAAACCAGCAAAATCAAAATCAAATTCATCGAACAACAGTGACTCATTCTGCCATGAAAGTTCAGAATTAAAACTCACTCTGCCATTAAGGTCCTGAAAGTTGCCCATCAATGTCGTCAAATATTTCATCGGAACCATAGCTGCTCCGCCGTGTGCTGTTGGGGGTGACGTCCCGTGAACTCCGCTGCAGTTGGCTGTAATGTAAATGTAATCATTCCTACTGTACACATAACAGTTTAGGTATTATTTTTTTTTCTAATAGTACAAAACCATCATACAAAATAAATCCAGCAAGTAATACTGCATGAAGTAATCTTTTAAACAGTAGTTGATTTCACTCATAGAGACAGACTCTTCCATCTATAATTACTCCAACATCCCCTCTGATAAAGATAACCCACTTTTTGCCCCATCCTATGTTCAGATCTAACCTTTTACATTTTTTTCCTATCCTTGCACAACTGCATAAGAAGTTCACAAAAGTGTAATGGTCTAAAGTGTATAAAGACCTAAATATTTGTATACTTAGAAAACTTTATGCACAACTAGACAACAATCCAAAATTATAATAAATGTAATCTACATTGAAAACATCTTGGCTGAAGTAAACCAATTCTGACAGCAAAATGATTTTCACAATCTGCATGATATGATAATCAATGTATCTGAAATATTATGTTCTGATTTTAACTGCTTTTAATTCGATAAATATGAAAGAAAAAAAAAGACTGCTTATATTCACAGTCTTGCAAATCATGTGTTTATGAATTATGTGATATCCTGTCAAATATCTTACGATTGTCATGGTTAGAATCAACTGATCATCACTACAACAGTAATAACAAAGGCACACTCATGTGCACCCAAGTATCTGATCACACACACACACACACACACACACGCGAACAGATGTATGAAAGTGAGCACACACACACACACACACACACACACACACACACACACACACACACACACACACACACACAGATTCTATAGCAGTATATGAATCTGATGCCTGAATGATAATGGAATGAAACAGTAACCACTACCTCGCCAGGGCAGCAGTTGTAAGTCTTCTGTTTGTGCTGAAACAAGGAAAAAAAAAAAGATTTGATAACCTCCCACAAAAAACCATCTCAGAAGACAAATAAACAACAAACTACCAGTCAACCAAGGCAGACAGAAGTGTGTAAATATGCATACTATACACATGAACAGAACACTGAATGTTGATAGGAGGCACTAATTAACAATGATCAGCATAATATTAACATGAAATAACAGAATTATTTAGGGCTGGCACACATTCAGTTCTCACAAAATCAAATTCTCCAAAATGCTTGTATGAATTACTAGTTTTCTAGATTCAACTGTATAACAAGCATTTTCCAAAGCAATGATGGAACAAACACACGTAACTGCTTTCACACTTGCTTTGCCTATACCACCTTGCCACTCCACCTCTCTCTCTCTCTCTCTCTCTTATATATTATACAGTATACATTATACGTATATGTATCAGTTAAAACAAAGAAATGTTGATTTTCTTGGTAAAGGGTTGGGTGAAGGGAAAGGGTATGTAATGTAAAAATGAGTAACTCTCTATTCTTACTGTTTATTGAAACACACAGATTACTCAAGAGGGGGGAAACTATTCAGCTAGTGAATTGTTCACTTTGATTGTACACTAATAAAGAACTTCGCAGTAATGATTATTTTGTGCAACTATTCGAGATGTGCATTCACAAACTCCATTATCACAATGTATCTTCTTGGCACCCAGTCTAAAGGCGTCTACAAAGCTCCCATTCAGGGGGTTTGCAAAATAAACATAAATAAGTATAACGCAAAAAGGGAGATGGAAATAACATGGCATATATTAACTAAGAAAAAATTATAAATAAAAAAGAAAAGAAAAAAAAAAAAAAGGATAAGATACGTTGGAAATCAGGTTCGAACAGTATTTGCAGGAAGCAAAACTGTTGCTGAGTGCACAACTGAACCCACTTATTTCTGATCCATAAACACCTTATCACTGAAACAAAATGCATCTACGAGAGAAAAGGCTGAAATAGACAGAGGAATAAGGAGAAAGTAGAGGGACTTCACTCCAGAAAATAAACAGCCCAGAGTGGCAAACTATGGGGGAAAAAATCAAAAGAACCAAGGATCTACAAAATTTCAAAGAATCGGGAGAAGAAAAAAAAAAATCATGACATGTTCATCTATTTCTATTTCTGCTAGACAATACACTGACCCATCCTTAACTAAAGCAGCCGTGAACTCGCACACGAGGCTTCAGCAGATCATTGTATGACAGGTTTCTGAGGCATGTGCTGGTGAATACACTATCGTGCTAAATCATGAACAAAAATAATGAAAATTTCACTATTCTACAAATTCAGCAACTGATACTGCACTCCTGATTTTGGCAAAGATCCCCGTTTCTTCATGGAAAACCTTGAGGGGGGTGGGGGTGTGTGGTGGGAGGATGAGACTGTTAATGATAAGCAGTTTCATAAACATCAAATTATATGTTCTTTTCCCTATAACTGATGTAAATTATTAAACAGCCACAAACATCACTCTCACAATCAAAGGGAATGATTTAGCTTTTACCTTGTTGATTTGGCAAAGAAGAAAATCAGACAAAACTTAAAGACCATTGATACAAAACAAAATCAGAATATGACCCAAAGCATTAATCAATAAAGAATTACACACACATTGTTCATATGTATGACAAAGACACGCAATGTTATGCCAGTGTTACTACATGATTCTCCTCAGATTACTCACAGGTAAACGAAAGGCATCAAAGCACCCTAAGTTCATGAGGAAATTTGTGGGTAGGTTGTTTCTGTACCACTCTAATTTTTACTTACCTATGTGCAAACATGGCTTGACATTGCCTACTTTTAGCTCACTAACATGGAAGTAAAAATCACTGTGCTTGTTTACCGTTTCAGAAGGGCTATAACTCATAAGCAAGTATATACATAAAGCAAATGAGCAGGGATAATAAACTGAGTTGTGATAAATCTAGACTATGTTCCAAGACCTCTATATATATATCATACAAATGAAAAGGGGTAAATAAAGTGAGTTGGGGCAAATCTAAAGTGTATTCTAAGACCTATTCACCAACTATTTCCACGTATCCCTATAGGGTTGGGTAAGTTTATAGATTTCTCTCCAGAACTTCAATACCAACAGGAAAAAAAAGTCTCTCTGTGTTGAAAAAACCCACATTATGGGTTAGTTCATATTCCGTCCACTGAGAGAAATCTATTAAATCCCACCCAAGATGACTCTTGAAACTTCTTACAATGAGGAATCAAGTGATCTCCACTTTGGCCTGCGAAACACAAAAATGCCAAAAGTGATTTTTTTACAAAGTTGTGTTCAGACTGTTGACAATTCAAGTACACTATATGTGAAGATCAGAATAAACTGACCTAGTAGTTCTTTTTGATGTAAAGATCAGATGGGACAGAATGAAGAATTTTTTTTTTCTGGCATGAAAATCTGAAGATTACAAATCCTAAATTATGTGCACATACACACACATACACACGCACGCATGCATGCACATATGCAAACACACACACACACACACACGCACGCACGCACGCACGCACGCACGCGCGCGCGCGCACACACACACACACACACACACACACACACACACACACACACACTCACACACACACACAAACCATAAGCACACTTGCATGAGTATACAGAGTATACTAGCTATATCACACATGTACATGTATGTTCATACACATTAGCATACACACATATGCATACATATACCCATATACCCACATGTGCTAGCCAGTACTAAAACATACATGTAGACACACATTATCACTGTATAAAAAATGTATATGAACATATAAATAAATAACAATAACAATACATAAAAATTTTCATATAATAAATATAATCACTAAACACATCAAAATATAAACATGTGTGATACAGATTTTTCTGCTGTATGTACTTACTTATACGTGCAACATTGAATACACAAAGTATTGCTTTCTCAGCATCGTTATGTTATATAAATACATACATCATGATTTATACATGAATGAGAGCAGCTCAATAAAATAGACTGAACAAGATAATCAAAGCTAGTTCATACATGTGCAATATTAACAATTCAAACAATCAAATTAAAGCACAAGAACAAGCAAATCAATATTAAAATTTTACTGTGTCAAAATGTTCCGGATGGAAAGTATATTGAAAATACATTCTGCAGCATGTTAACCAAATCCAAGCATGCAATATTTAAAACCAGCTTCGTTTACTTCAGTTTCCAATATCGGATTAACTGAGAACAACTTCTTGCTTATCAATCTTACACTTTTTTCCCTTACATCTTTCAACAAGCAAACACCTATTGTTTTCTTCTTTCCTTCAATGTCCACTATCAATATGATAATTATCTGGTATTTTATGGATGTTCCAAGCCTAAGCAGCAGAAAGGAAGCTGTCAGTAAGCACTAATCAAAAAGATTTAACAATAAACCAACCACCACTAAACTGAACTAGTTTTCAAGGTATCAAACCCAGGGTAATCCAGCCAGCGTAGCTCTCCCTCTGGGCTTAACCCCAACTGGCACAACCCAAACAGGCTTTACCACTACTCTGGTTCAGACCTCATCCTAAATTTGTATATGCTATGCTACCTGGTGAAAGATCACTGCAAGGCAGGAGACACAGAAAGTCTGAACTGTGGTTGATGCCAGAACCTTCTTGGGAAGCAAGTTCCAGATCTAAATCGCTTGTTGAAAAGGAGTCCCCTCTGTTCTGGATTCTTTCCCCTCCCTACGCTTTGCATCTTCCCCTTCCCCTTTTTCAAATTCCTGAAAAAATTCCACTCAGATAACATCTACAGCCACACTTGGTAAAGTGGTCAACAGAAGATGATTACTTCTGTTAAACAGAGCCAAGGGATCTACATCCATCACTACAGAAACACCATAAAATGATGAGGCATGAAGATGGACAATGAAAATACTGATTTCAATCTGTCATGCCAGCGTATTTTCACCTCATTACAGCAAAATTCAGAGGGACTGATTAGAGTATGCTTAAATAGCAAGCTCTCTGTCCGCATCAATCAAAATGAGATGTGCTTGCAACAACTGATGGACCTGCGATCATACGGGAAAAGAAAGAGATGGGGAGGGAAGACAAATGAAAACCTACACACACAAAATTTTAAAGGACCATGCCAAATATGAACCATTATCTACTCCTGTAGTTGATTTCTACCCCTAAATGTTGCCAGTTCAGTATAGTCAAAATAAATGCCAAAATAAATAATAGAACCTTCGGTTAGGTGCTATGTAAGTGCTTTGTTATTACTATAATTATTTTTAACTGTCAGGGGACACCTCCCTCATTAATTAATATTACATGCATGTTGATTCGAATTCACAATCCTAGCAATGACATCAACAAACGTCAAGCTCTGGTATTTGCAGTCTCTTTTCTAGCACTTACTCTCCACCTACTTAGTTGTATCGGCCTTCACACAATGATAAAAATTTGAACAGTAACAAAGACATGATTACCGGCATACCACTATGCAAGAAAAGCATGTTTCCACAGCATTACATAACAATGCATGCAGAGCAAGAACAGTCACCCACAACCAAATGAAGACAACCCACAGAAGCAACACACGATTTTATATTTGCACTATTCAAATGTAGTAAACTGACTGTTTTAAGTCAATACAAAAATATATATAAGATTGCCTAAATCAGGAACAGCAGCATGCCAAATGTGAATATCATACCTCAGTGAACAGAATGGCCTTGGTTAGAGTATAAAAAAAAAAAAAGTCACCTCCCAACAATCCAGTAGTGCAGCAAGAATATACTTCCTGTTAGTCAAAGCTTGCTAATGGACATCATCAGAGTCAAACTTAACAAAACTGCATTAAATCATCTGCACTATTTTGCCAAATAATTCTGATTTTTCATTGTGATGTTGTAAATTAAGGTATGAAAACATCATATGTATTTATTTGGCAGACAAGAGGTAGAAACATTAAATTATGTACGTATGGATACATATATTTATCTAGTCACAAACTTTATCATGCATAAAATATCTATCAATGAGACATCAGTGCAAATCATAAAATTTTGAAATCTTCAATGGAAATTTTCACATTTTTAGCTACCAAATCCTGGAGTGCTAAGTCACCTCTTTTTATATGTCTCTCAGCATCACGTTTAGATCAGTGTGTTGCAAATAAAATCATCAGACAAGCTGACACCAACAAGCCAAGATTATATCCCCTCCCTCCCAGTCTCTCTCCCCTGCTCCTGCCCTTTACTCCATGGCCCACCCTCACCCCTTCCTCTTTATGAACGCTGAAGCTTTGCCTGGAGACCAACAAAAGTGGTGGTGTTACATGTTAACTCTGAAAGCGTTACTGAAAGGCACATCTTCCCAGTACAACAGCTGACAGATGCAGCTAGAAGAAAGCAGACACATGCAGACAGACACTATAAGAACTAAAAAAAAAAAAAAAAAAAAAACAGTCACTATGAAAAAAGTCAAGACTACAACAGGTACCAGGCTTTTTTATGATTCCTTGATAAAATATCCTTCTTCTCTCCGCGTTTCCTGGATGTTACTGGAGTTCTGGAATTAAAATCAATCACAGGAAAATACACTCTCTCTCCTTACACAAGTATGAAGTAACATCTCTTTGCTGATCTTCAACAGTGAAATGCTATATTGACTTTCAACAATAAGAACACTTTTTACAAAAGAATGTTCAAAATTGAAACTAACGAATTCTGTATGACATATTTTACCACTTTTAAAAACATTTATCATTATTATAATCATTACTATAATCATTATCATTTTTATCATTATCATTATTATTATCATCATCGCAAAAGCTGTTCATTTAAGCACCAGGCGAACCCATCCTATTAGTATCTCACCTGTCTGTTAGATGCATGCCTTGAAATGAAACCCTCTAACACTAAACAATGACAGCCTAAACTGACATACAAAAAAAAACTAAAATATACCAAAAGCTGTAAACACATGTAGATAAGTATTTGCTTATCCTATAGACCTATGATAAAATGTTGAAGTGTACATCAATTACTACACTACTAAATTCCTTTCTTAGCTTTTCTTGTTAAAGTACTTATTATTTTTTTTTTCCCTAATCTTTTTTAAACATACCACAGCAAAAGAGCTGAAAAAATAGTACCATATACCCAGAAAACTGAAATAATACACAGTGACATATACACATAATAGAAGCTCTAAACACAGTCAAACTAAAAGTTCCAAACTAATTAGAAAGTTGCATTTCCACTCAAGATAAACAACAGCGGCACTGCCAGTTATACACTCTGGCACCTTCAAGTTCAACAAAAGTAAGATGAAAACAAACAGGAGAATAAGAAAACTTTCAAAACCATCAAAATAACTTCACACAATTTACATCAAAAAAACTTAACAGAATATTTATGTTAACATTCAAAACTAGAGATTTCAAACAAAAAAAAAAAAAGAAGAAATTGAAAAAAAAAAAAAAAAGGAAAAAAAAAAGGGAAAAAAAAAGTGGAAAGAAAAAAACAAGAAAGACTCTTACAGGCCTTGATCTGAGACATCAGCCTCAGATTCCACTTCACCAAAGTCTTCATAGTTTTCTTCATCCGTTATTTCAGGTCTACTGAAACAAATTTCAAACTTTTTACATGTATTTAAACTATAAACTGATTGCTTGTAAAACTGTCTGCTCAGTAGACCTTTCTGTTCATAGTAATTGAAAATAATTCACACACACACACACACACACACACACACACACACACACACTCACACGCACACACACACACATTCACACAGTGTTAATATTGATTTATTAAATCTAGGTTTGCTTCTTTATCTCAGCAAGGCAAGCTACAAACACATGGGTCCAACCAAAGCTTTAAAGAACACAGAAGACTTTTTTTCATTCAGACTCAAGTCTAGTATTTTGTGCTAATTACGGTACATCTTTTCTTTTTTTTTTTTTTTACCATGACCCTATATCACACTGTCAATATTTTTAAATGCATCATCATTCACACAACCACCATTCTCAGTGTTTTTTTTCTTATTTATAAATACAAATGATGTGATCTACAAAAATGGATATATAAATCTGGTAAGTGCCAGCCAGATGACCTAATTTCCCACCAAAGCGACAGATGTTTTAACAAAAGACATACTCAGATCTTCACATGACTTAATTTCCCACCAAAGTGACACATTGTTTAACAAAAGACATACTCAGATCTTCACATGACCTAATTTCCCACCAAAGCGACAGACTGTTTAACAAAAGACAATCTCAGATCTTCACATGACCTAATTTCCCCAAAGTGACAGATTGCTTAACAAAAGACATACTCAGATCTTCACATGACCCATTATCCACACCTCTTACCTGTTTTCGTTGACTTCTGAGGAGCGGCCACTGATTGCACTGTCCCCCTCGTCCTCAGAAACTATAGATGGTACTACAACAGTGCTGTTGAACTGGGGAACTAGTAAGGCACCATCCCCAATGCTACTACTGCTGAGAAGGTTAAGGCCACTCAAATCGTCAGCAAAGCTGCTGTTGACAGGTGTTTGTGTGCTGCTGGGTCCACTTAAGTCCTCCAGGCCATCAAAGTCATATTCCACGTATGTGGATGGACTAGAAGGATTTACTGTATCCTGCCAATCAAAATATTTGGAGAAAAAAACTTGAAAAGAAAGACGTGGATTAATTGACATTTAAAGCTGATTAGGCTTCAATTTTGATCATTTCTTATTTCATATGCCCCAGATGACTGCACAGGTACTTGTCACGACTCTCATAACTGAAAACACACACACACACACACACACACACACACACACACACACACACACACACACACACACACACACATACCTTTTTTGGCTTTCACTTCAGTTTGTTTTCATTCATACTCCTCTGACCTAACTGAAAAGACTTCATCCTACTCCTCCTCTCTCCCTGTGTTTTGGAGATCTGAGTAACTGTACAGTAAGTTTACCTCTCTGAACTGCTTTGGTCATTTAAATGTCAGCTAAATGTCTGACAGTGTGCTGTGCACACACAGGAGGGACACAGAGCTCTGAGCCACAAGCTGTACTGCACCTGACCCTCGACAAACACCACTGTGGCATTAATTACAGGTTATCAGCAGCCCTAAAACCTTCTGAAGTAACACAGTAAGATAACGGCCCCGTGTCAAACATGGGACAGTAAAGTTCTCACACACAGATGTAGATATTGTACTACTTTATAGGCCAGAACAGAACACCTGGTGTGCATTTGTTTACTTTCAAGTGCAGAGAGTCTTTCGTACACAAGTCCACCTGTAAAGTTCACACACATGGGAAGAAATGATCAACCAGTAAAACTCTGATCACTACATGGTAGTATGATTATATCATGTACATTAAGCACACTCTTTGGCAAGCACTGTCAGTGCCTATATTCCTGTTCATAATTCATTTGTTTTTACTATATTGATAAATCCTTGGAAGCTTGACAGTTTTCTGGAAGCATTCTAGTTCTAAGTCCATTAAAAATGTCTCTTGTCAACCCAAATACTTCTGAGGTCTCGAAGATAACTCATCCTTTGGATCCTGATTTGGATTTTCAGTTGTTTTCATTCCACATAGATTGTGTCTGAACAAGGTTGACTGGATGAATGTAAAATGTAAAGGTGTGTGTGCACACGCACACGCATGGGTAAAAATGTGTGCATGTGCATCTCTGTTTGAAAACATGCAATATGATAATGTGCATCTCTGTTTGAAAAAGAATAAAACGGAATGAAATAAAGATGGAGGAAGAAAAAAAAAATTAATCAAAATATGAACAGTTGCTACTGTTGTCCACAACTGTACTAAATAAATGTTGACAATGAAAAGGGTTTTAACGCAATATTAATGCAGAAAAAAAAAAAAACAGGAACAAAGCAGAAAAGCATATTACAAAGTGTTCGCAGTAAGAACCAGCCCTAAAGGTAAAGTTGGGCAAGAACGGAAACCCTTCAGAAGACATTGTTCAAGCTTGTCTTTGCAGATATTTTAAGACAGAATCACACAATGGAATGATCAAAACGGCGTTCTACGAACAAAACATTCCTCTAAAAAAAGTTATACAGCACCAAGAGATGTAAGGACACACTTTCTATACGTTCTAAATTTACACCAAGAGTATCTCAAAACCATTCACTTTCACTGTCATTACAATATGAACACAAAGTAATCAGCTACTGATAAGTGACCTATTTTCACCAAGACCCGCTTGTGAAGTTATCAATATTAAGTGTGTACATTAAGCCTATCAGAGACACATAAAACCGAAAAGTGCCGAGACAAATGTATGCATTAAAGTCTGTACTATCATCATTACTACTGTTGTTGTTGTTGTGTTGCTGCTGCTGCTGCTGCTGCTGTTGTTGTTGTTGTCATCATACTTTGTAGTAATAATTATAATCATTATCATTATTATCATTATTATCAATGACATCATCGTCATCATGAGCATGAAAATCTCATAACATTCAATCATGGTGTTTACCATCCGGATAAACATAATCCATATCATACATAAACTTCAGTTAAAATTCAGTTTGAAAATTTATGGGGTTTGTTGACTTTCTTTGTTTTCTAATGTATACATAATTTCACTCCCTTTACAAAAACAAAAATCAAGCGCCAACATAGGGATCTCTCTGTGACTCAAACATTCTCAACAAATTTGTATCTTGTCTCACACACACACACACACACACACACACGCACGCACGCACGCACGCACGCACGCACGCACGCACGCACACACACACACACACACACACACACACACACACACACACACACACACATAAAATGGAGATGAATAAGACCTCAATAAAACAATTCTCAAAAACCTCCCAACAGCATGTCACATCCACTTCCTGAGTAAACTAGCCGCTGACCAACACCAGCGCCCCACTATTATGTCCGACTAGACTGAAAGCCAGCCAGACAGGTCCACATGGGTGTGCACACTGAGACTGGGCCAGACAGACAACTGCTTCAAGCAACCCCCTGACGCAAATAGTCAGTCAATCCCAAACATTGTCAGAGAGACCAGCTGATCCTTCATTTTCCTGAAGGACCACCTCCACACAGTCCAGACGTCATTGTCAACCGAATCCATAAATGGATATCTCTGGAAAAGGAAGATCTCGCTGTGTCTCTGTCTGACCGTTAGGGAAGTCAGTGCGAGGTATTACCTCCTGTCAACTGGTAATGACTGTGGACACATCATTATCATCAGCCAGTCCGTCAGCTGTCATTCCCATTTGCCTTCATGTTTTGTCAACAAGGATATATGACAGACAACTAGAGAGAGCATCTTCCATATACTACAAAGGCAAATAAAGCGCATAAACATTTACTATCTGATATCACTGAGTATGTGTTTCATGTTCATAGGCATGCATGTGTGGTGTGTGTGTGTGTGTGTGTGTGTGTGTGTGTGTGTGTGTGTGTGTGTGTGCATGTGTGTGAGAGAGAGAGAGTGCGCATGCATGCATTTGTCTGTCCATGTGTCTGTCTGTCTGTCTTTCTGTCTGTGCACAAGTAATCACATACATATATATACAAGTATGTGTGTGTTTGTTTACAAGTAAATTGCGTATACAAATGTGCATGTATCATCAAATGAGTTAAGACAGACAAATAATACACTCAGACACACACACATACTCGTTCGCTCACTCACAACACACACACATACACACACCATCACTATCACTCTCTCTCTCTCTCTCTCTCTCTCTCTCTCACACACACACACACACACACACACACACACACACACACACACACACACACACACACACACGCTCTCACACACACACAACACACACACACACACACACACACACACACACACACACACACACACACAGAGCAAAGGTCTTATTTCATTAAAAAGAGCAAAGCTTTTTTTTTTTTTAAGAAGCATCCAAGGTTAATCCAAACAAAGCCATGATGATTTTCCATTTGAATCAGGAGTACAAAATATTCTTACTTGAATACTGTGCACAGAGTATCAAAAATACATACATCAATGGTCATAATAAAACATCAAAAGCCATTTCACCTGCAGACTGGTCAAGTCTCCTGCAATGTCCAGAGGAACCAGTGTATCAACACTGACACTGGCCTTGATTCTTGATGACTGAGCTGCAGTCAAAAAGACAGTAGCAATCGATCATACACAGACAATGATGGGGGCAAACTGAGACAGCGAATAAGAGCAAGACAGAAAGAGGGAAGGAGGAATGGACAGTAAGAGAGAGATGGGGAGAGATGTGCAGCAATAAAGAGACAGACAGGACAGGTAGTGAAAGAGAAAGAGAGACAGAGACAGAGAGAGAGAGAGGGAGAGAGAGATGCCAGACAGAAAAACACAGACAGGTGAGTGGCCTGACAACTAGTTATGAATTATGTATGCAAGCACACACACACACACACACACACACACACACACACACACACACACACACACACTACTGAGAACAGCTAGATTTAGGGGAAAAAAAAGACAAACAGCTCACAATAGACAGATTCCAAGTGAGAACCCACCTACGCACCACCCACAGAGACATCAACAGAAACTGGCAGATACTTTTGTGTAGGAAAAAGGAAAGAAAAACAGGAGTATGAATGTGTGTATGTGTGTGTGTGTGTACGTGTGTGTGTGTGTGTGTGTGTGTGTGTGTGTGTGTGTATGTGGGGGGGGCTATGGGGGGGGGGAGGGTGCCTGTGTGTGTGCATGTGCCTGTGTGCTTATGTGTGTGTGTCATGCATGTTTGGGTGTGTGGGTTTGAAGGAGGTAAAATTACATTTGTTTCTATCACAAGTAAGTCAACAGATCATATATTCACCCTTACAAAACAAGCATTAAAAAGGTAAGGTAAGATTAAAAGAAGCCAGTCAGCACATTTGCTGAACTCTTCAAAAGATGAATGGATAATATCTTTAACATTCAACTGTCACAATGAAATCTGACCTAAAATGCTATTGATCCCGCATCTGTTGCATTGAATCGGTCACATGTGGCAATAATCATGTGCTCTGCAAGACTTTTGAAACATTGCCCACGCACTGATTGTGCACAGAATAATTTCTGCTGGAAACAAACTATATCCTCAGATTTGTAGGATTACATTTTCTCATTCAAAGTATTGAAATATCTTCAAATACCACAAAATGTCAATATATTCACATTTTTTAGAAGACAAGTCAGAACAGGCTTAGCAAGAACTGAAAAATACTTTCTTAAAACCTGTCTGTCTCAACTAGGGCACAAACCAAAAAAGCATGATAATTGGATAGCCCGACTGTTATCTGGAAAATATGTTTCTGTTGAAAAATGTAACTTCTAAGTTTTTCATTTTTGCTCAACTTCAGCAAATTTTTCATCGAAACACAATAAACAATAATTCATTTAGAATGTTAAATTCTGCAGGCACTAGCTTTATTTGAGGAAATTGAAAAGTGTCAGTTATAGTCACAGGTATAAATCAGATGGCACAAACAAATGACAGATAAATTCTTAACTTTTATGAGAATGTTATTGACTGGAAAATGATTGATGATCGTCTAACTCTTTTATATGAAATAGATAATCATTCCAATATATAGGATTTATACATTCATCACTATTTTGACCATTTGTTTTTTCATAAACCATAAAATCATAATTATGTGACAGGATTCATATTCAATACTGTTTCAATACACTTCTTTTACAAAACAACAGTAACTCCAAAAAGTCTGGACATCCTCTGTTATATAGAAAAAAAATCAAAATGAACAATAAAAAATACATGTCAATACGCCAAATACAGAATCTTCCAGCAGCATATTGATCAGTCATTGACAAATCTCTTCAAACAGC